>WNWK01022768.1:0-32007 GCA_009830355.1 Cherax destructor
TTGAAGATGAAATTAATGGAGAAATATATGATTTTCATGTATATTGCATACTGCTCAACTACAGGTTTAGTGTATTACCACAAACTGTAACGCTATTCAATCACAATAATACCGATGTTAATAGTTAATAGCACGCAACACTGTAAGGTTTCTGAATGATGACACTAGGTGGATGGTATCACAATATTTTAGGTCGTACACTGGCAGGTTTAAAGATTATTAATACGAGCTGACCGGCATGATAGGGTTCTGGCGACTGTTGGCAACTGATTACCACTTGAAACCTGCCTCCTTAGGCCTAAATTCTCTTAATTTTCACCTTACATTTATTTTGGTATCTTATCTATATACAGTGGAACCCCGGTTAACGAACACCCCGGAAATCATGCAATTATGTAAGTATAATATTGTAAGTGCTTGTGGAAGTGTATTTTTGGGGTCTGAATAGACTAACCTAAATGACATTTTTTCAAGGAAGTAAATTGCTGTAATGGCACTTGAGCAGGCTTCTAATGAATTTTTTTCGTTAACCGGGGTTCCACTGTATTACAGTACCACTGTGATAAACACTATAACACTATGTATGACACAACAGTGGACCCTCGGAAATCGAACATAATCCGTTCCTGGAGTTTGTTCTTAACTCAAATGTTCGAAAATCAAATAAATATTCCCATAAGAAATAATGGAAATACAATTAATTCGTTCCTGCTGTCAGGAGGCATGACAAAATAGTACGTACTTCAAAATGATGCTATTATCAACTCTACGGCTTATTTATCTATCAGAGTTCATCTAATATGACATAAACAATATATTTTTTATTATATAACACATCGCCGATTCCTCACCAAGGCAGGGTGGCCCAAAAAGAAAACTTTCTATCATCATTCACTCCATCACTGTCTTGCCAGAAGGGTGCTTTACACTACAGTTATAAAACTGCAACATTAACACCTCCTTCAGAGTGCCGGCACTGTACTTCCCATCTCCAGAACTCAAGTCCGCCTGCCGGTTTCCTGAATCCTTCATAAATGTTACTTTGCTCACACTCCAACAGCACGCCAAGTATTAAAAACCATATGCCTCCATTCACTCCTATCAAATACGCCACACATGCTTGCTGGAAGTCAAGCCCTCGCACACAAAACTTTTACCCCTCCCTCCAACCTTTCCTAGGCCGACCCTACCCCGCCTTCCTCCACTACAGATTTATACACTCTCGAAGTCACTCTGTCTCGCTCCATTCTCTCTACATGTCCAAACCACCTCAACAACCCTCCTCAGCTCTCTGGACAATCGTTTTGGTAATCCCGCACTCCTCCTAATTTCCAAACTCCGACCTCTGCATTATATTCACACCACACATTGACCTCAGACATGACATCTCCACTGCCTCCAGCCTTCCTCGTTGCAACATTCATCACCCATGCTCACACCCATATAGAGCGTTGGTATAACTATACTCATACATTCTCTTTACTTCCATAGACAAGGTTCTTTGTCTCCACAGACCAAGTGCTCCACTCACCCTTTTCCTCATCAATTCTATGATTCACCTCATCCTTCATAGACCCATCCGCCGACATGTCCACTCCCAAATATCTGAATACATTCACCTCCTCCATACTCTCTCCCTCCAATCTGATATCCAATCTTTCGTCACCTATTCTTTTTGTTATCCTCATCACCTTACTCTTTCCTATATTCACTTTCATTTTCTTTTACACACCCTACCAAATTCATCCACCAACCTCTGCAGCTTCTCTTCAGAATCTCCCAAAGCACAGTGTCATCAGCAAAGCAACTGTGACAACTCCCACTTTGTATTTGCTTTTTATCTTTTAGCCCAACACCTCTTGCCAAGACCCTCGCATTCACTTCTCTACAACCCCATCTATAAATATATTGAACAACCACGGTGACATCACAATCCTTGTCTAAGGCCCACTTTTACTGGGAAATAGTCCCCTTCCCTCCTACACACTCTAACCTGAGCCTCACTATCCTCATAAAAACTCTTCACTGCTTTCAGTAACCTTCCTCCTATTCCATACACCTGCAACATCTGCCACATTGCCCCCTATCTACCCTATCATACGCCTTTTCCAAATCCATAAATGCCACAAAAACATCTTTACCCTTATCCAAATACTGTTCACCTATATGTTTCACTGTAAACACTTGGTCTACACACCCCTACCTTCCTAAAGCCCCTTGTTCATCTGCTATCCTGCTTTCTGTTTTACTCTTAATTCTTTCAATAATAACTCTACCATACACTTTACCAGGTACACTCAACAGACTTATTCCCCTATAATTTTTGCACTTCTTTGTCCCCTTTGCCTTTATACAAAGGAACAATACACGCTCCTTCAGCAATCCCTAGGTACCTTACCCTCTTCCATACATTTATTAAATAATAGCACCAACCACTCCAAAATTATATCCCCACCTGCTTTTAACATTTCTATCTTTATCCCATCAATCCCAGCTGCCTTACCCCTTTCATTCTACCCACTGCCTCACGAACTTCCCTACACCCACAACTGGCTCTTCCACACTCCTACAAGATGTTATTCCTCCTTGCCCTACACACGAAATCACAGCTTCCTGTCTTCATCAACATTTAACAAATCCTCAAAATATTCTCTCCATCTTCCCGATACCTCTAACTCTCCATTTAATAACTCTCCTCTCCTATTTTTAACTGTCAAATCCATTTGTTCTCTAGGCTTCCTCAACTTATTAATCTCATTCCAAAACTTTTCTTATTTTCAACAAAATTTGCTGATAACATCTCACCCACTTCTCATCTGCTCTCTTTTTACATTGTCTTCACCACTCTTTTAACCTCTCTTTTCTCTCCATATACTCTTCTCCTTGCATCACTTCTACTTTGTAAAACCTTCATATGCTAACTTTTCTCCTTACTACTCTCTTTTACATCATCATTCCACCAATCGCTCTCTTCCCTCCTGCACCCACTCGCCTGTAACCACAAACTTCTGCTGAACACTCTAACACTACATTTTTAAATCTACCCCATACATTTTCGACCCCATTGCCTACACTCTCACTCAGCCCATCTATCCTCCAATAGTTGTTTATATCTACCCTAACTGCCTCCTTTAGTTTATAAACCTTCACCTCTCTTTTACTTACTGATTCTATTTTCCTTGTATCCCATCTACCTTTTACTCCCACTGTAGCTATAACTAAAAGTGATCTGATATATCTGTAGCCCCTCTATAAACATGCACATCCTGAAGTCTACCAACAGTCTTTTATCTACCAATACATAGTCCAACAAACTACTGTCATTACGCCCCTACATCATATCTTGTATACTTATTTATCCTCTTTTTCTTAAAATATGTATTACCTATAACTAAACCCCTTTCTATACAAAGTTCAATCAAAGGGCTCCCATTATCATTTACACCTGGCACCCCAAACTTACCTACTACACCTCTCTCTGCATGTTTCTCCACTTTTAGCATTTAGGTCCCTACACAATTCCACTTTCATTTGTTCAAAGTTCCTATACATTCGCTAACATCTCCCAAAATCTCTCTCCCTACACTCCTCTCTTCTCCAGGTGCATACACGCTATTATGACCCACTTTTCGCATCCGACCCTTATTTTAATCCACATAATCCTTGAATTTACACATTTATATTCCCTCTTTTCCTTCCATAACTGATCCTTCAACATTATTGCACCCCTTCCTTAGCTCTAACTCTCTCAGATACTCCTGACTTAATCCCATTTATTTCTCCCCACTGAAACTCGCCTACCCCCTTCAGCTTTGTTTCGCTTAGGGCCAGGACATCCAACTTCTTTTCATTCATAACATCGGCAATCATCTCTTTCTTATCATCCGCACTACATCCACGCACATTCAGACAACCCAATTTTATAAAGTTTTTCTTCTTCTCGTTTTTAGTAGATTTGTACAGGAGAAGGGGTTACTAGCCCATTGCTCCCGGCATCTTAGTCGCCTCATACGACACGCATGGCTTACGGAGGAAAGATTCTTTTCCACTTCCCCATGGACAATAGAGAAAATAAAAAGAACAAGAGCTATTAAGAAAAAGAAGAAAAACCTAGATGTGTGTATGTATATATATGCATGTGTATGCCAGTGTAGTGTGACCTAAAGTGTAAGTATAAATAACATAAAGTATTTATAACATAAAACATAAATATAATAACATAAAACATAATAATAACATAAAAACCAGATATACACTCTGGAATGAATAAAATATGTATGTCATTACGAATGTGGTGGCGGGGGAGGACAGTGCTGGTGGGCATTCTTGCTCCAGCTATGAAAATATCTTCCCATTCATTCCTCCTTCAGACGTGTTAGTATAAGAGAAAACGGAGTTTGTAATGCTAACTGCATTAGATCACTTCTTTCATAAGAAAACCATAATGTACAAATGAACAGGTGTACATTCACCATTTACATACCTTGCAGAAGATAGGCAGAGCGGCTTATGCTGTGAGGAGTTTATTTCGTTTCGTCCTTTTTCTATCGCTTAATCGCTACACTCTTAATGCTACACGTAATGCTACACTTTGTCACTGAACTTAACTGCTTTAACCCTTTCGGGGTCGGTGCCGTACTAGTACGTTTTACGAGCAGGGGTCGGTGCCGTACTAGTACGCATAAATGCTAGCGGCCTCAAATTAAGTGGAAAATGGCTGGTAGCCCTACATATGAAAGAATGGGTCTATGTGGTCAGTGTGCGCAGTATAAAAAAAATCCTGCACCACACACTGCATAATGAGAAAAAAAAATTCTGACCATTTTTTTCGTTTAAAACGGCGACTTTGCAGACTATTTTCGTATGGTATTTATTGATGTATTCTCGTTTTCTTGGTCTCATGTGATAGAATGGAAGATATAGTACAGAAATAGAGATGATTTTGATTGGTTTGATAATGACAAGTACGTACCTTGAAATTGAGCTTAAAGTAGCGAAAATGTTCGATTTTCGCCGATGTTCAAGAGTAAACAAATCACACCATACATCCAATACACATCAACTGGCAAGTCTAATATTCTTGCACAAGTGCGCTGATATTATTTATACCATTTTTACAATGATGCAGTTGTATACATAACAGTAAATCTTCTATTTTTTGTGAGAATAAAAATTCAAAATGGAAAGGAAAAGTAATGTAAAAGGGGCCTGGAGACGTGACTAATGAACAGAGATGAAATTGGCATCATTTGAAATTTGTGTGAAATTGTCATTTTCTGATCACTATTTTGGGTAGTTGAAATTGGTAAATAGGCAGTTTCTTGTACTCAATCGATAGAACAAATGGAGTTCTAGCGAAATAGCTATGATTTTAGTGGACTGGAACATTGGAATTGTCCAAAAATAGGGCTCAAATTAGGTGAAATCGCTGATGCGTAAACATCTTAGAGTCCGATAACTTCGCGAGAGCATAATTCCGAAAAGTTTTCATTCAAATTTCAAACTTTGGTGTCGTTAGGATCAGAAAAAGATGCTCTATCATTTCATAAGAAAAAATTATTATATTTTTTTCCAAAAATTTTTCGACCCTGAGAACGTGTTTCCGAGAAGGCCTGTCGACCCCCAAAGGGTTAAACTCCACAACTTGTGCCTGTGATGGCATGAAGGAACACATTAAAATCACTGTGTGTGTTATTAGTCTTGAAGATGCCTGAGGGAGGGCCTGTAGACCCCCAAAGGGGGTCTACAGGCCCTCCCTCAAACACGTTCTCAGGGTCGAAATTTTTTTGGAATTTTTTTTTTTTTTTTTTTATAAAATGATAGAAAATCTTTTCCGATCACCAAAAGTATGAAATTTGATATTAAACTTACAAAATTATGCTCTTCCGAAGTTATCGGTCTCGACGATATTTACGCATCGGCGATTTCGCCCATTTTGAGCCCTATTTTCGGCCACTTCCAATGTTCCAGTGTACTAAAATCATAGCTATTTCGCTAGAACTCCATTTCTTCTATCAATTGAGTACAAGAAACCGTCTATTTACCAATTTCAACTACCCAAAAAAAGTGGTCAGAAAATGGCAATTTGGCCAATTTCACACAAATTTCAAACAATGCCAATTTCAAAATGGGATCCAGAATAAACAAGGCAGACATTCCTGGCACTAAAATAACATCTTCTCTGTTCATTAGTCACATCTCCAGGCCCCTCTTACATTACCTTTGCTTTCCATTTTGAATTTTTATTCTCACAAAAAATAGAAGATTTACTGTTATGTATACAACTGCATCATTGTAAAAACAGTATAAATAATATCAGCGCACTTGTGCAAGAATATTAGACTCGCCAGTTGATGTGTATTGGACGCATGGTGTGATTTGTTTACTCTTGAACATCGGCAAAAATCGAACATTTTCGCTACTTTGAGCTCAATTTCAAGGTACAGTGGACCCCCACCTAACGAACACCCCGGAAATCGTACAATTATGTAAGTATAATATTGTAAGAGCTTGTGTAAGTGTATTTTTGGGGGTCTGAAATGGACTAACCTACTTGACATTTTTTCTTAAGGGAGTAAATTCGTTCAGTAATGGCACTTGAGCAGGCTTCTGGAATGAATTTTGCTCGTTAAGTGGGTCCACTGTATTTGTCATCATCAAACCAATCAAAATCATCTCTATTTCCGTTATATATCTTCCATTCTATCAAATGAGACCAAGAAAACGAGAATACATCAATAAATACCATGCGAAAATAGACTGCAAAGTCGCTGTTTTAAACAAAAAAAACAGTTTTTTTTTCTCATTATGCAGTGTGTGCTGCAGGAATTTTTTTATACTGCGCACACTGACTGACCACACAGACCCATTCTTTCATATGTAGGCCTACCAGCAGTTTCCTGCCTAATTTGAGGCCGTTAGAATTTACGCGTACTAGTACGGCACCGACCCTGGCGCGTAATACGTACTAGTACGGCACTGACCCCGAAAGGGTTAATAACGATAATAATAACACAATAATAATCTCTGAGACGCATTAAAAATGATGATAATAGCACAATAATAATCACTCTGAGGCGTATAAAACGTTAATATAGACAGTTGGCTTAATCCATTTATGATATTTTTTCAATATTATATAATAAACACGCTACCTAACATATAAACATACAGTGGACCCCCGAGTTTCGGTCACCTCGGAAATCGAACAATTATGCAAGTTTAATATTGTAAGTGCTTTTGTATGTGTATTTTTGGAGGTCTGAAAGGACTAATCTAATTTACATTTTTCCATAAGGGAACAAATTCATTTGGCAATGGCACTTGAACAGCCTTCTGGAATGAATTATGACCGAAACTCGGGGGTCCACTGTATAAAGTAACATAAATATGAGATGTTTTTCCAGTTGGCTTCACGGAGTGAACAGAATTCATTCGCGTCCAGGCTTGTAACAGCAACAGCAGCAACAACTGTTTTGTTTACAAAACTAACAAACCTTCTACACACTCATTCTCTCTCGTTTATTCATTTAATCTTGTTTACTCACCTCTCACTCTACATTAAGACTGCCTCTACCACTGCCTGCCTCTACCCCTGCCTGCCTCTACTGCTGCCTGCCTCTACCAATGCCTGCCTCTACCACTGCCTGCCTCTACCAATGCCTGCCTCTACCAATGGCTGCCTCTACCAATGCCTGCCTCTACCACTGCCTCTCTCTACCACTGCCTCTCTCTCTACCACTGCCTGCCTCTACCACTGCCTGCCTCTTTCCCTGCCTTTCCTCTACCACTGCCTGCCTCTACCCCTGCCTGCCTCTACTGCTGCCTGCCTCTACCACTGCCTGCCTCTACCAATGCCTGCCTCTACCACTACCTCTCTCTACCACTGCCTCCCTCTACCACTGCCTGCTTCTACCACTGCCTGCCTCTACCACTGCCTCTCTCTACCACTGCCTCTACCCCTGCCTGCCACTACCACTGTCTCTCACTACCACTGCCTCTCTCTACCACTACCTCTCACTACCACTGCCTGCCTCTACCACTGCCTCTCTCTACCACTGCCTGCCTCTACCACTGCCTGCCTCGACCACTTAATGAACAAGCTCCAAACACAATTAATTAATTGTGAAATGTTTGGATGAGCGTGCAGGGTAATGTTCACTCAAGTATAAACAACACTAGACTGGCTCCCGACGCTTGCGCGGCGAGGCACCCAAGCACGCCTGGGCGGACAGGTCTGATATGCACTTGTTCGATTGGCAGAAAGTGTTCGATTACTGAAACAAAATTTAATCAAAAAAAGTGTTTTAATTCCAAATTGTTCGATTTCCGAGAGTCCATCCACTGTACAGTGGACCCTCAGTTAGCAATGGTGTCGGATACCGATAAAATCAGTTAGCGATACATTTTTACGTCAAAATATTGACTCCGTTTACGATGATCTACTCAGTTTACGATATTCGTCACGGACGCGTCCGCATAACCCAGCTGTGCGGGCACTCCAGGGAGCGTCAGTGTGCTATTGTTTACAAGCGAGAGCGACCACCCCCACGCATTCATACCAGTATATTGTCATTATTCCACTGTTTTTAGTGCTTGCAACTACTAAATAAGCTACCATGGGTCCAAAGAAAGCTCCTAGTGCCAGCCCTGTGGTAAAGAGGCTCAGAAATACAGTAGAACTGAAGAAGGAGATAATAGAAAAATATGAAAGTGGAGTGCATATCACTGAGCTGGCCAGGCTGTATGGTAAAGCCTATTCTACCATCGCTACCATTGTGGCCAAGGAAAATACACATAAAATCAAGGAAGCTGTTGTTGTGAAAGGTGCATATGTGATCACAAAACAGAGATCACAAGTGCTGGAAGATGTGGAAATTTTGTTGTTGGTGTGGATCAACGAGAAACAGTTAGCAGGAGATAGTGTTTCGCAGGCAATAATATGTGAAAAAGCAAGGCAGTTGCATGATGATCTCGTCAAGAAAATGCCTGCAACGAGTGCTGAAGTGAACGAATTTAAAGCCAGCAAAGGCTGGTTTGAAAGATTTAAGAAGCGAAGTGGCATAAATAGTGTTGTGAGGCATGGTGACGCAGCCAGTTGTGACAAAAGTGCGGCTGAAAAATATATGCATGAATTCCAGAGGTACATAGAGGCTGAACAATTCCAACCTGAACAAGTGTTCAATTGTGACAAAACAGGCCTGTTTTGGAAGAAAATGCCAAACAGAACCTTCATTACACAGGAGGAAAAAGCACTTCCAGGACATAAGCCTATGAAAGACAGGCTATCTTTGATGCTTTGTGCTAATGCCAGTGGTGATTGTAAAGTGAAGCTTTTACTGGTGTATCATTTTGAAAATCCCCGAGTGTTTGGCAGATGCGGTATCACCAAGTCTAATTTGTGTGTGATGTGGAAGTCTAACAAAATGGGTCACAAAGGACATTTTCTTAGATTCGTTCAATACCGTGTTTGGCCCGTGTGAAGAAATATCTCCAGGAAAATAATTTGCCACTTAAGTGCCTCCTGATAATGGACAATGCTCCTTGTCATCCTCCAAACTTGGTAGAGAAAATTGTGGAGGACTTTAAGTTCATCAAAGTGAAGTTCTTGCCCCCTAATACCACTCCTCTCCTCCAGCCCATGGATCAGCAGGTCATTTCCAACTTTAAAAAACTCTACACCAAAGCAATGTTTCAAAAGTGTTTTGATGTGACCAGAGACATGCAGATGACCCTAAGAGACTTTTGGAAAAATCATTTCCATATCCTGCATTGTGTACACCTTATAGGTTGGAAAAATCATTTCCATATCCTGCATTGTATACACCTTATAGGTAAAGCTTGGGAGGGAGTGATTATCAGGACTTTGAACTCTGCCTGGAGAAAATTGTGGCCAGACTGTGTCCTAGAGAGGGATTTTGAAGGTTTTGGGGCTGAGCCTCAGAACCCTGAGCCTGAGCCTCAGCCTGAGCCTGTTGTGGAAGAAATTGTGGAACTGGGCAAGTCCATGGGGTTGGAGGTGAGTGGTGAGGATGTGGAAGAGTTGGTGGAGGAGCACAATGAAGAGCTAATCACTGAAGATCTGCAAGAGCTTCAACAGCAACAGCAACAACAGACCACAGGTCAGGACAATGGTTCAGATGAGGAGGAAGTGGAACAGTGATGGAAGAAGGTGCCTTCTTCAGTGATTATGGAGATTTGTGGAATGTGGAGCAGGGTGCAAGGCTTTATGGATGAATATCACCCTAACCATGCTGTTGCAGGCCGTGCTTGCAACCTGTACAATGACACTGTGGTGTCCCATTTCAGGGATGTTTTAAAGAATCGCCAGACACAGAGCTCCCTCGACAGATTTTTTGTTAGAGAGGGGTCTAGTGACTCTCAAGCTGGTCCTTGTGGATTAAAAGAAAAAGGCCAGTAACCCTAGAAAAGAACTTGCCACCTGCAGTGTTAATGGAAGGGGATTTCCCTTCCAAACACTAGCATACTACTCCATCCTTTCACCTCCTCCCGTCTTCCACACATCAACAACTCTTCAATAAATGTAAGTAACATGTTATTGTACTATATTACATGTACAGTGGTACCCCGGTTTACGATGGTCTCCAAACTCGCCCTTTTATGTAAGTTTATTTTTTTTAAATGCTTTTGTAAGTGTATTTTTGGGGGTCTAAAAGGACTAGTCTATTTTACATTATTCCTTATGGGGATAAATTCGTTTGGTAATGGCACTTGAACAGCATTCTAGAACGAAAAAATATCGTAAACCGTGGTACCACTGTATTTCTTTATTGTTCATAAACTTGTGTGTAAATGCATGTCTTATGTTGTAAAAAAATATTTTATTTTACTACTTTTGCAAGTCTGGAACGGATTAATTTTATTTCCATTATTTCTTATGGGGAAAATAGAATCGGATAACGATATTTTCGGTTACAGATAAGCCCTTTGGGACAGATTAATATCGCTAACCGAGGGTCCACTGGAGAGACTCTTTCCTCTTTTCTCACTGACACAGTGAGTTCTAGCACGCAAGCGAGATCGCGATAATCACGAAAAAACACGGAGCACTCGCCTATTCTCCCACAATTTGGGTATTGCACAATTGAAGAATTGCGGCACATTTTTATCTAACACTACGTAAAATTAACTTTACACGGTTCACGGGAGGGGAAAAAAATTTTTGAGCGCGCGGTCGCCCGCGGTGGATTACACCACTGAGTCAGTGGGGAAGACCTACTGCTATCCCTGCCACCCTCACCCACCCACACCATCCTCCCAGCCTTCAGTTTGGTTCATACGCATGCAGGACGACAATAATCGGGATGCTCGCTGTGTTTATTTACATACATTTTCTCATTTTCATTGCATTTTGAGAAATCTGCCAAGCAATCATGGCACCCAGTAAGCATACAAGTGTTCCTGCAAGTGACAAGAAAAAGTTTAAGCGTTCAAGTCTAGGAATTACCAAGAAAATCGAGACTGACTTGACTGAATCACTTACCGACTGACTTGACTGAATCACTTACTGACTGACTTGACTGAATCACTTACTGACTGACTTGACTGAATCACTTACTGACTGACTTGACTGAATCACTTACTGACTGACTTAACTGAATCACTTACTGACTGACTTAACTGAATCACTTACTGACTGACTGTTATGAATAATACACACTTAGCTAGTTATTCCCACAACACTTACATTATAATGACCACGTAAACTAACTGCAATGCAATTAATTGTTTTAAATTGTTATCTCACTCAATTAGTTGCATTGCTACAATTAATTGATATGTTCAACTTATATTCAAACTTTATAACTTAGATATGCAACTTTACTTATTTTATAAATTATCAACCATAACTTTTTATTATTTTATTATTATTATTGCTTTAATTTGTTTAATCTGATCTAATTAATTTTATAATGAAGACAAAAGTACAAAACTGTTTAAAAAATGTCATGTCTAAACTATGTTCAAATTTCATAGCTTAAATACTCACCTTTACTCATTGTATACTATCTACAAAAATTCTTACAATTTAGTTTTAAGTTAATTTTAAGTCTGCCCAAAATGCCCTGCATACTAGGGGCTTTTGGCATGTACACCTCATGTAATCTCAATAACCAAATGTAATTCTTTGTATCATGTCCAAATAAAAATATTATTATTATTATGTTCAAATTTCATAGCTTAAATACTCACCTTTACTCATTGTAAACTAACTACAAAAATTCTTACAATTTAGTTTTAAGTTAATTTTAAGTCTGCCCAAAATGCCCTGCATACTAGGGGCTTTTGACATGTACACCTCATGTAATCTCAATAACCAAATGTAATTAATTCTTTGTATCATGTCCAAATAAACTATTATTATTATTATTATTATTATTATTATTATTATTATCATTATTATTATTATTACTTAACTGAATCACACTTACTGACTGACTTGACTGAATCACTTACTGACTTGACTGAATCACTTACTGACTGACTTGACTGAATCACTTACTGACTTGACTGAATCACTTACTGACTTGACTGAATCACTTACTGACTGACTTGACTGAATCACTTACTGACTGACTTGACTGAATCACTTACTGGCTTGACTGAATAAATTACTGACTGACTTGACTGAATCACTTGCCTAACTTACTAGTAGAATGACTTGACTGACTTACTGAATGACTTAAAGTTAGACACTCAGTACAACCATCGACTTCAGTACCAGAACCTCTACCATCCACCTCAGCCAAGTAGGGCCACAGCATAACTCTCCACTCTTTTCACAATCATCCACAAACACCAGCACCCACAATTTAAGGTAAGAAATACTATTATTTCTATTAGATTTGTAATCTTAAGCAGTAAAAACAACATAATACATCACAACAATGAACTACAATTACATATTCACTTTTATTTTTGTAAGATGCGGAGGCCTAAAAAAAAAGTTGTTTGGCTTTTTTGGGGCTCTCAGGAATGTAACCCTATTTTTCCCATAAGTTATTCAGTTCATCTAACACGATTTTACCTAACACGGCGTTTTCAGAAACGTAACTATCATGTTAAATGACGGTCTACTGTACTACAATAAAACCAGATACATAATAAGCAATTACCAAAACCACTACACAAGAACTAGGTATATAATAATTAATTCACTGTAAAATATTAATCACGAACCTGTAGTCTCCTTAATATGTTTATCCCAGGAATATGAGTACTCCCAAAGCTCTTGAGCTTCCATCAGAACTTGAGGATCAAATAATGACCGAGAAAGATATTCTTGGCCCTCCTGTCCAATGCTAAGGAACGATTCAATTTTTACTGGAATAGTGTGATCTTGGCCAGTGGAAACATTACCCTAGGAACAAGAATTTTTCTGTTAGCCTAATAGCACATCTACAAATATAGTACATTATGTTCCATAGTCTAACATCCTGTACAAGAATTACAAATATTAACTTTTCTAAAGAAATAATTAGCAGTCCTCTCTTAAAACATGATACATATGTAACAGGGTCACCATAAATGCTGGAGAGCATTCCCTCATCCCTACTGTTTGTTAATACTTCACCTACTAAACAAATGTTCACACATCTTTCACTTGGCTTTTCATAAGTTTTAAAGCAAGAGAAATAACATCTTGAAAACATGAAACTCATTTAAAACATATCTTCTTTGCAGACTATTTGATGACATTGGGAAATATTATCCTTATACTATACACAGTTGACAGCTTCATTAATGAAGTTTAATGAGAGGTGTAACTCACCTCTTGTATATCTTGAATGCCACACATACAGTGGCCTACTGGATCAACAGTGAGTGTTGATATGCCAAGTTGTACATTCACTGCTTCTAAACCCCGAACAACAACAGTAGCAAAACTTCCTTGGTGATCAACCCGCATGAATGGTGTAAATCGCATCTTTGTTGGTCCAAAATATCCACTATCTTGAACCGATTCTGTTAACTATAAATGATGCAGAGCTTAATTTATTAACACACAATGAAATATATTTTAAATAGCTTTTTTTTTTATAAACTACAAATACCTAAGTATTAAAAGATATACTGCATAATAATAATTAGAATAAAATATTCCTACTGAAATACATGTATACAGTAAAGACTCGATATTAGAAAGGGCTATTTTCCTGGAGACTCCACAATTATAGAAAAATGTGGAGAAGAACTCTTGAACACTGAACCAGGATGTGTAGTGCAGGATTATGTAGTAGTGAATGTACGTAAAAGCAATAACTATCAGTGCTGAGTGCCTCTATCACACCAGTAAACATCATAACCCTCTTATGCATCTATCACAATAAATATAATTGAACTAGAGATGGAATATGATAGAACACCCTCATGATGTAGCTGAGGGTAGTGGTGATAGCACCCACCTTAAGCCAGTAGCTCCCATCCTCCTCATTTATTTATCAAACATAGGTCAAGATGCGACTCTAAATTTGGTTGCTACTTAAGGCAACTGACAGTACAAATAAGAGAAGCTGTGAGGTTGGGAGGCAGTGAGGGAGAGAAACATTGTGTATTGTCAGAGGCAGTGTGGTGGTTGGGCTGACATTTCTTTGTACACTCTTATCTTAACCCTTTCAGGGTCCGTTCCGTAGATCTACGGCTTTGAAGCCAGGGTCCAAGCCGTAAATCTATGCCATGAGCTCAGCTCACTCAGATAACCTGTGAGTGGTAAATTTGGGCCTAGATATGAGAGAGTACATCTATGTAGTAAGTGTGCAACACATAAAACAAATCCTGCAGCACGCAGTGTATAATGAGAGAAAAAAACTGAGACCGTAATTTTGGATTAAAACAGGTGTTTTTTCTTATGTTTTTTACAGTTGTATTTGCAATTTCTTGGTCTCATTTGATACAATGGAAGATATATTACAGAAATAGAGATGATTTTGATTGGTTTTAGTACTGAAAATGGCTTGAAACTGAGCTCTAAGTAGCGGATATGTTCAATTTTTGCCGATGTTCAAGAGTAAACAAATGACGTTACGTGTCTAATACATATCAGCTGGTGGGTCTAATATACGTTCACAAATGTGCTGATATTATTTATATAATTATTACAACATTGAATAACAGTAAATCTTCCATTTTTTGGTTTGAATAAAAATTCATTATGTGAATAAAAAATCAAAATGGAATTCATTTGTAAAGCCTGAAAACATAAATAATGAACAGAGGAAATATTAGGTTACTGTCAGGAATGCCTGCATTGTTTATTCTGGACCCTATTTTGAAATTGGAATATTTTGAACTTTGTGTGAAATTGGCCAAATTACCAATTTCCAATCACTTTATTGGGTAGTTAACCCTTAAACGGTCCAAACGTATATATACGTTCTTACCGCTACTGCCCCGAATATTTTGAATTTTTTTTTTTATATAGAAATAAAGAGCACAATTTTCTAAGTGTTATAGGATAAAAAGAAAAAAATTAGGGTCAGTACTTACCGAGATATGACACTGCGAAGTTGGCACTTGATCACCTGATGGCAACATGGAGTACTGCAGCTTGCAGAAAATCTACATATTTACCGTTTTCTTCCATTTTTTTTTTTTTAATATTCTTGGTTTTTATTGTACTACAGTGGTCCCTCGGTTTTCGTGCATCTCCAAACTCGAACATTTATGTAAATGTATTTTCGTAAGTGCTGTTGCAAGTGTATTTTTGGGGGTCTGAAATAGACTAACCTACGTGACATTATTTCTGAAGGAAGTAAATTCGTTCGGTAATGGCACTTGAGCAGCATTCTGGAACAAATTTTCGGCGAAAACCGAGGGACCACTGTATTATAACTATATTTTATAGTAAATCTTTTGATTTCAATGTCAATTGTTGTTTATACACCAATATTATATACAAAATTATTATTATACTGACACAAACACACATGTACACACTGACAGGTGATTTTGCACACCTGGCTGAATCACATTCTATTATCTACAACTACAGTGGTCCCTCGGTTTTCGTGCATCTCCAAACTCGAACATTTATGTAAGTGTATTTTCGTAAGTGCTATTGCAAGTGTATTTTTGGGGGGTCTGAAATAGACTAACCTATGTGACATTATTTCTTAAGGAAATAAATTCGTTCGGTAATGGCACTTGAGCAGCATTCTGGAATGAATTTTCGGCAAAAACCAAGGGACCACTGTATATACAGTGGACCCCCGAGTAATAAACACACCGGAAATCATACAATTCTTTCTTTCTTTCAACACGTCGGCCGTTTCCCACCAAAGTGGGGTGGCCCAAAATGAAAAACGAAAGTTTCCCATTTTACATTTAGTAATATATACAGGAGAAGGGGTTACTAGCCCCTTGCTCCCAGCATTTTAGTCGCCTCTTACGACACGCATGGCTTACGGAGGAAGAATTCTGTTCCACTTCCCCATGGAGTAAATCATACAATTATGTAAGTATAATATTGTAAGTGCTTGTAGAAGTGTAATTTTGTGGGTCTGAAATAGAATAACCTACGTGACATTATTCCTTAAGGGAGTAAATTCGTTCGGTAATGGCACTTGAGCAGGCTTCTGGAGTGAAGTTTTTACGTTACTCAGGGGTCCACTGTACAAGTATTTACATGTCCCACTTATGTTTCTAGAATTCCACGATTGTATGATACTCCATGAAGCATGGATTCATACAGAGTGCCACTCCACACTGGTGACATATGAATCGTGTGTCCTTCCGCTGTTGGGGTCGTTTTATGGTGGTAGCACACAAAACACACTTTTTCTGGGAATGCTTCTTCTTTGGGGTAGGTGGTATAGGTACCAGGTAGTGACAGTTAGGGATGATTCGGTGTGGCACTTCCCCTACTGGCAGTGGTTGTGGTTGGGGGACAAGTCGCTGTTGAGGGGCAGGTACAGGTGTGGTACCATACTTTTTTGCTATCTGTTTTACGATATTCAAGGAGAATTCTGCAAAATGTTGTCGTTTTCCAGTCTTTATTTCATACATATTGAATGCATTGATCACTGCAATGTCTACAAGGAGGAAAAACAGTTTTATATACCACTTGCGACTCCTACGCACACAGTCAACGAACCCTATCATCATGTCACAATTGTCAACTAGTCTCATATTGTTCGTATAGTCGACGACAACAGCTGGCTTGACAATACGTTCATTGGTGTCCCTGTTCACTTTGTCTGTTTGTACCATCTCGTTTCTGTGGATAGTTGACAGAAATGTCACGTCCCGTTTGTCATGCCACGTAAGTGCCATGATGTCATTGGCATGAAATGCTTGCACTGCACAGTCAACACTGCCACTGAAACTTGGCATATGTTTTCTATTCCATCTCACTGTTCCACATATATCGGTATTGTTCACACGTAAGAAATCACGTATACCAGTTGCCTGTGTACAATAATGGCCCTTGCCAAGGAATGGTTCCATCATCCTGCGAACAACATCACCAGAAATGCCCAACATGCGCCTAGTATATTCGAGTGTGTTTCTCCCGGTGTATACAATGACATCTAACACAAGACCTGTCTCACAGTTGCATATAACAAAAAGATTTATACCAAAGCGATTACGTTTACTCGGTATATATTGCTTGAATGACAGGCGTCCCTTGAATAGAATCAAGGACTCGTCGACAACAATGTTCTTGAAGGGATAAAAGTATGCACTGAATTTCTGCTTCAGGTACATAAACACTTCCCGGATTTTGTATAGAAGGTCATATCTGTTGGGCATATTCCTGTCTGAGAAGTGCAACATTCGTAGCAACAGAATGAATCTGTTGCAGGGAAGGAGGTCACGGAAGATAGGAGTACTGATAAAGTTGTCTGTGGACCAGTAGTTACGTACAGTGGACCCTCAGTTAACGAATACCCCGGAAATCGTACAATTATGTAAGTATAATATTGTAAGTGCATGTGGAAGTGTATTTTTGGGGGGCTGAAATAGACTAACCTACGTGACATTATTTCTTAAGGAAGTAAATTCGTTCGGTAATGGCACTTGAGCAGGCTTCTGGGATGAAGTTTTTTCGTTAACCGAGGGTCCACTGTATATTGTTCTTATAGGTATGTGGTATAAGCATGACAGTGGCAAGGAATAAATACATTTCAGCCACTGTTGTATCTTTCCACCTGTGCAGCCATGACGATTCCCCAACCTCTGCTGTGTTGTCCATGATATAGCGGTAATAATTGTTCGTCTGGGTCACTATCAAGTTCATTATAGGCTCGTCAAAGTATAACTGGAAAAAGTCTAACTCTGTAGACTCATTTGTTATGGGACATATTGGCAGGATGCCACTTCCACTCACATCAAAATCAAAAGGCTGTGGCACGAATACACTTTGTGACCAGTTCCAATCACAGTCACATGGTGCAGAGTGGACCTGTGGCATGGGGCATGGGAGAGCAGGTGGGGGGACAGGAGTGGAGGCAGAACATGGCTGAGGGGGTGCCGGGAGGTCCTTTGTCTGTCCACCCACTGCGCCATGTGGTCCATGCACCGTGTCACCCACCACTTCTTCCTCCATCCTCGCATATTTCACCTTCATGATCACTATCACTATCAGTGGCCGGGGTTTTGGATCATGACCTGCCACGACCCTTGGGGACTGCATATGGCACACTGCCTGAATGTAGGCCAAGACGCCTAAAAATACGCTTCACAGGTGAATAATGAACGTCACTATCACTAGACGAATCATCCAATGGCATAAAATCAATCTCATCATCACTTACATCACTTTCACTATCACTAAAACACCTGGAAAATGATAGTTTCCTCTTGCGTACTTGCCTATGGGTAACACTCACCACTCCAGAGGTACTTGGCCCAGGGTCTTGTGTGGCCACACTGGCCACCCCAGAAGTGCTTGGCCTAGGGTCTGGTGTGGCCACACTGGCTACCCCAGAGGTGCTTGGCCCAGGGTCTGGTGTGGCCACAGTGGCCACCCCAGAGGTGATGGGCTGAGGGTCATCTGGGTTATCGTCGATATTTTCACTAATTCCTTGATTATTAGTGGCCACATCGGTGTCAAATCTACTAATCTCACGTTGTATATCACTTTCCTCGAATAGTAGAGTGTTAATACGACAAGGCATGAGTGAATCACAAGGATGTGCCATGATGTTGACCCAAGATGGACCTGAATGTAACTCGTGCTACTATGCGGTACCCAGGCTTCCAGGATTTTTTTAACCCGGCGCAGACCGAGTGCGCAGACCCATTCTCTCATGTCTAGGCGACTCAGGCCTATCGCGCCAATTTTGAAGGAATGAAAAATAAAACATAAATATATGTTTGGGGCAGTAGCGGTAAGAACGTATATATACGTTTGGACCGTTTAAAGGTTAAAACAGTTGACTGGGCGATTTCTTGTGCTCATTCGATAAAATAGATGTAATACTAGCAAAATAGCTAAGAATTTGGTCGACTGGAAAATTGTAATTGGCCTAAAACGGGAGTCAAAGTCGGCAAAATCATTGATGCATAAATATCGCTGACGCATCAAAAATCACGAGAGCGTAACTTCCTCAATTTTCCATCAAATTTTGTACTTTTTGTTTTATTACCTTCAGAAAAACATTCTCTACCATTTTGTGGTAGAAAATATTTTTTTTTTTAAATTCATGGACCCTGGCTATCACACTGAGATTTGGCCTCTGGACCCTGCAAAGGTTAAATATCATTACAAATTCTTACTTCAACTATTTCTGATTACCAGTTTCCCTTGTAATCCTTCTGGGTTCCATTATTAGTGACAAATTACATGGGAAAAGGAAGAAGTCAGATAAAACAATATTGTGAGACAACAACTACATAAAGATAGGTGTTTGTCGGCTGTAAGGTGTCAGCAGTATATTGTAAATGCCAAAACATGATGCTTTTTTACTGCTGCCAATAATAATAAGGTAGTAGGTTGGTAGACAGCAACCACCCAGGGAGGTACAGTGGTACCTCGAGTTACGATATTTTTTCATTCGAGAATGCTGTTCAAGTGCAATTACCAAACGAATTTATCCCCATAAGGAATAATGTAAAATAGACTAGTCCTTTTACACCCCCAAAAATATACTTACAAAAGCATTTAAAAAATAAACTTACATAAAGGGCGATTTTGGGGACCATCGTAACTCGAGGTACCACTGCTACATCCTGCCCGGTGACTGAAACAGAAACCTGAAACTGTTACATGATGGTGATTGTGGTCTCTTTTTCTGTCTCATAAACACGCTGGATAACAGGTATATCTAGCTACTTCTACTTACACGAAGGTCACACTACACAGGCATACACATGCATATACAGTCATCCCTCCGTTTTCGTGTATCTCTGTTTTCGTGTATTTCAGTTTTTGTGTAGTTTTTTCATGGAAAATTGCCCTCTGTTTTCGTGTGATTCCCTCCGTTTTCGTGCTCGGTCCGGAACCTGTCCACCAGTGCCGCGCACATACAAAGGCCGTAGGCCACCACCCACGCACCTCCCACACACATTGCCACGCAGTCTAGCATTGTTTATGCTTGAGTGAACATCACCCCAGGAGTTTATACAAAACATTTATTAACAATTCATTGTTTTTGGGCCTTGATTATTGTGTGTGACTACTAAATAAGCTACCATGGGCCCAAAGAAAGCTCCTAGTGCCACTTCTTTGGTAAAGAAAGTGAGGAACACCATAGAACTGAAGAAAGAAATAATAGAAAAATATGATAGTGGTGTATGTATTGCCGAGCTCGCCAGAATATACAAGAAAGCCTCAACAACCATCGGTTCCATTGTGTATAAGAGAAAAGCAATCACTGAAGCTAATGTTGCGAAAGGGTGAATACAATAACCAAACAGAGATCACAAACAATAGAAAATATGGAGAAAATGTTGTTGCTGTGGATAAACCAAAAACTGCTAGTGGGTGATAGTGTTGTGCAATCCATCATACGTGAAAAAGCAAGGCAGTTGCATGCCGATCTTGTCAAGAAAATGCCTGGAACCAGTGATGTTGATGTTGATGAATTTAAGGCCAGCAAAGGCTGGTTCGAAAATTTAAGAGGCGAACTGGCATACACAGTGTTGTAAGGCATGGTGAGGGTGCCAGTTCAGATAAAGATGGGGCTGAAAAATTTGTGCGCGACTTTAAAAATATGTAGAGGCTGAAAATTTCAAACCCCAACAAGTGTTTAATTGTGACGAAACAGGCCTCTTTTGGAAGAAAATGCCAAGGAGGACCTACATCACGCAGGAGGAAAAGACAATGCGAGGACACAAGCCTATGAAAGACAGGCTAACTCTAATGTTGTGTGGTAACGCTAGTGGGATTTCAAAGTGAAGCCTTTACTCGGTATCACTCTGAAAATCCCAGAGTGTTCAGGAACTACAGTGTTGACAAGAGTAAATTGTGTGTGTTTTGGAAGTCTAATGCTAAGGCATGGGTCACTAGGGAAATTTTCCTGGAATGGTTTAATCAAGTGTTTGGCCCCAGTGTGAAGAAATATCTATTGGAGAATAAATTGCCACTTAAGTGCCTCCTGGTAATGGACAATGCTCCTGGTCATCCTCAAGACTTGGACGACCAAATGTCTAAGGATTTCAAATTTGTAACAGTGAAGTTCTTGCCTCCTAACACCACTCCTCTCCTCCAGCCCATGGACCAGCAGGTCATTGCAAACTTCAAAAACTGTACACCAAAGCAATGTTTCAAAGGTGTTTTGATGTGACCAATGACACTAAATTGACCCTAAAAGAGTTCTGGAAGGATCACTTGATATCTTCCATTGCATAGGCCTTATAGATAAAGCTTGGCAGGAGTGACCTCCAGGACGATGAACTCTGCTTGGAGAAAGTTGTGGCCAGATTGTGTCCCAGAGAGGGATTTTGAAGGGTTTGAAGCTAACCCTGAGGAGCCTATGGAAGTTGTGGAAAATATTGTGGAATTGGGGACTTCCATGGGGTTGGATGTGAATGGAGAGGATGTGGAAGAGTTGGTGGAGGACCACAATGAAGATCTAACCACTGAAGAGCTGCAAGAGCTTGAGCTGCAACAACAACAAAACAGATCTGAGGAAATTGCTTCAGTGGAGGAAGAGAGATGTAAGGTGCCTTCTTCAGAGATTAAGGAGATTTGTGCAATGTGGAGTAGGGTGCAATCATTTGTGGAGGAACATCACCCTGACAAAGATGTTGCAATCCGTGCTGGCTACTTTTACAATGACAATTCCATGTCCCATTTTAGGGACATTTTAAAGAGCCGCCAGACACAGAGCTCTCTGGAGAGATATTTAGTGCCACAGGTGTGCAGTGACTCTCAAGCTGGTCCTAGTGGGATTAAAAGACAAGAAGGGAAGTGACCCCAGATGAGGACTTGGTACCTAGAGTCCTTATGGAGGGGGATTCCCCTTCCAAAAATTAGGGTCTCTACCCTCTCCCCTCCTATCTCTCTTCCATCCAGCAACATCAGTCTTCAGTAAGGGTAAGTGCCACATTCATTTCATTCATTTGTGCATGTAAATCTATCTTTAAGGTCCCCCAAAAAAAATATTTTCCAAACTTCTGGGTTTCTGGAACGGATTAATTGAATTTCCATTATTTCTTATGGGGAAAATGGTTTCAGTTTTAGTGCCTCCCTCAGGAACAGATTAAACACGAAAACGGAGGGATGACTGTATATACATACACACATCTAGGTTTTTCTTCCTTTTCTTAATAGCTCCTGTTCTTCTTTATTTTCTCTATTGTCCATAGGGAAGTGGAAAAGAATCCTTCTTCCGTAAGCCATGCGTGTCGTATAAGGTGACTAAAATGCCGGGAGCAATGGGCTAGTAACCCCTTCTCCTGTACACATTTACAGTGGTCCCTCGGTTTTCGCCGAAAATTCGTTCCAGAATGCTGCTCAAGTGCCATTACCGAACGAATTTACTTGTTTAAGAAATAATGTCACGTAGGTTAGTCTATTTCAGACACCCAAAAATACACTTGCAACAGCACTTACGAAAATACACTTACATAAATGTTTGAGTTTGGAGATGCACAAAAACCGAGGGACCACTGTACTAAAAAAGAAAGAAGAAAAACTTTATAAAACTGGGATGTTTGAATATGCGTGGATGTAGTGAGGATGATAAGAAAGAGATGATTTAAATGAATGGTTCAGAGAACCGACGAGTTGGTAAATTAGACACATATGCAACACTTGGGTATCTTTATTGAGGAAACGTTTCGCCACACAGTGGCTTCATCAGTCCATACAAAGGAGAATCGTGAAGAACAGGAGGAGAATGAGGTGGTCAGTCCCTCAACCTTGAGTCGATGTTGTCAGTCCATCAATCTTGAATAGAATACAACATATGAGCGTAGGAAGCTATATACTGTAGACAGGAGAGGTGCAGCAGTTGTAGGAGGTGTCACATTTGTCCAATGTGGAAGTAGGTCGTGCCCAGGAATAGGCAAGCGAAGAAATCCCTGTATTAAGATACCAAGATGTTGCAGTGTCAGACAGGATGTAAATGAATGGTTCAGAGAACCGACGAGTTGGTAATTAGACACATATGCAACACTTGGGTATCTTTATTGAGTGTTGCATATGTGTCTAATTTACCAACTCGTCGGTTCTCTGAACCATTCATTTACATCCTGTCTGACACTGCAACATCTTGGTATCTTAATACAAGGATTTCTTCGCTGCCTATTCCAGCCCCACCTACTTCCACATTGGACAAATGTGACACCTCCTACAACTGCTGCACCTCTCCTGTCTACAGATATAAGCTTCCTCTACGTCATATGTTGTATTCTATTCAAGATTGATGGACTGAAACATCGACTCAGGTTGAGGGACTGACCTCATTCTCCTCCTGTTCTCACGATTCTCCGTATGGACTGATAAGCCACTTGTGGCAAACGTTTCAATAAAGATACCCAAGTGTTGCATATTGTCTAATTTACAAAGAGATGATTGCTGATATTACAATGAAAGAAGTTGGATGTCCTGGCCCTAAGCGAAACAACGCTGAAGGGGATAGGCGAGTTTCAGTGGGAGAAATAAATGGGATTAAGTCAGGAGTATCTGAGAGAGTTAGAGCTAAGAAGGGGTAGCAATAATGTTGAAGGACCAGTTATGGAAGGAGAAGAGGAATATAAAAGTGTAAATTCAAGGATTATGTGGATTAAAATAAGGGTCGGATGCAAAAAGTGGGTCATAATAAGCATGTATGCACCTGGAGAAGAGAGGAGTGTAGAGGAGAGAGAGAGATTTTGGGAGATGTTAAGCGAATGTATAGGAACTTTTGAACCAAGTGAGATAGTAATTGTGGTAGGGGATCTAAATGCTAAAGTAGGAGAAACATGTAGAGAGGGTGTGGTAGATAAGTTTGGGGTGCCAGGTGTAAATGATAATGGAGCCCTTTGATTGAACTTTGCATAGAAAGGGTTTAGTTATAGGTAATACATATTTTAGGAAAAAGAGGATAAATAAGTATACAAGATATGATGTAGGGCATAATGACAGTAGTTTGTTGGACTACGTATTGGTAGATAAAAGACTGTTGAGTAGACTTCAGGATGTACATGTTTATAGAGGGGCCAAAGATATATCAGATCACTTTTTAGTTGTAGCTAAAGTGGGAGTAAAAGGTAGATGGGATACAAGGAAAATAGATGCAGTAAGAGAGAGGCGAAGGTTCATAAACTAAAAGAGGAGGCAGTTAGGGTAAGATATAAACAACAATTGGAGGATAGATGGGCTAGTGAGAGTGTAGGCAATGGGGTCAAAGATGTATGGGGTAAGTTAAAGAATGAAGTGTTAGAGTGTTCAGCAGAAGTTTGTGGTTACAGGAAAGTGGGTGCAGGAGGGAAGAAGAGTGATTGGTGGAATGATGATGTAAAGAGAGTAGTAAGGGAGAAAAAGTTAGCATATGAGAGGTTTATACAAAGTAGAAGTGATGCAAGGAGGGAAGAGTATATGGATAGAAAAAGAGAGGTTAAGAGAGTGGTAAAGCAATGTAAAAAGAGAGCAAATGAGAGAGTGGGTGAGATGTTATCAACAAATTTTGTTGAAAATAAGAAAAAGTTTTGGAGTGAGATCAATAAGTTGAGGAAGCCTAGGGATCAAATGGATTTGACAGTTAAAAATAGGAGAGGAGAGTTAGTAAATAAAGAGTTAGAGGTATCAGGAAGATGGAGGGAATATTTTGAGGAATTGTTAAATGTTGATTAAGACAGAGAAGCTGTGATTTCGTGTATAGGGCAAGGAGGAATAACATCCTGTAGGAGTGTGGAAGAGCTAGTTATGAGTGTTGGGGAAGTTCGTGGGGCAGTGGGTAGAATGAAAGGGGGTAAGGAAGCTGGGATTGATGGAATAAAGATAGAAATGTTACAAGCAGGCGGGGATATAGTTTTGGAGTGGTTGGTGCTATTATTTAATAGCACCAGAGAGCATGCATAATTCCTTTGTATAAAGGCAAAGGGGACAAAAGAGAGTGTAAAAATTATAGGGGAATAAGTTTGTTGAGTATACCTGGTAAAGTGTATGGTAGAGTTATTATTGAACGAATTAGGAGTAAGACAGAGAGCAGGATAGCGGATGAAGAAGGAGGCTTTAGGAAGGGTAGGGGCTGTGTAGACCAAGTGTTTGCAGTGAAACATATAGGTGAACAATATTTAGATAAGGGTAAAGAGGTGTTTGTGGCATTTATAGTTTTGGAAAAGGCATATGATAGGGTGGATAGAGGGGCAATGTGGCAGATGTTGCAAATGTATGGAATAGGAGGTAGGTTATTGAAAGCGGTGAAAAGTTTTTACGAGGATAGTGAGGCACAGGGTAGAGTATGTAGGCGAGAGGGAGATTATTTTCTAGTAAAAGTAGGCCTTAGACAGGGATGTGTGATGTCACCGTGGTTCTTTAACCCTTTGACTGTCGCAAACCCTAATCCTGAGTGCTCTCCTGTTGTTGCAAAATTTTCGAAAAAAAAATAATAATTTTTTCTTATGAAATGATAAGATAATATTTTCCCGATGGTAATGACACCAAAAGTATGAAATTTGATTGAAAACTTACGGAATTACACTCTCGCGAAGTTAGTGATCTCGGCGATATATACGCATCGGCAATTTCGCCGACTTTGAGCCCTATTTTCGGCCAATTCCATTGTTCCATCGACCAAACTCATAGCTATTTCTTTAGAACTCCATTTGTTCTATCGATTGAGTACAAGAAACCACCAACTTACCGATTTCAACTACCCAATAAAGTGGTCAGAAATTGGCAATTTGGCCAATTTCATGCAAAATAAAAAACTTGTCAATTTCAAAATAGGGTCCAGAAAAAACAATGCAGACATTCCTGGCACTAAAATAAGATGTTATCTGTTCATTAGTCATGTCTTTAGGCCCCTCTTATATTACTCTTGCTTTCTATTTTGATTTTTTATTCACACAAAAAATAGAAGATTTACCAACATGCAGACTATTGCATTATTGTAAAAATGGTATAAATATTATCAGTGCATTTGTAAAAGAATATTAGACTTACCAATTGATGTGTATTGGACGCGTGGCGTGATTTGTTTACTCTTGAACATTTGCAAAAATCGAACATTTCCCCTACTTTGAGCTCAATTTCAAGGTCGCTATCATCATGAAACTAATCAAAATCATCTATATTTCTGTAGTATGTTTTCCCTTCTATCAAATGACACCATAAAAAGAAATACAACCATAAATACTATACGAAAATACACCTCAAAACGGCATTTTAATCCAAAAACACGGTCGGAGTTTTTTTTCATTATGCACTGCGTGCTGGGATTTTTATACAGCACCCCTGACCACACAGACTCATTCTCTCATATGTGGACCTAATAGCTTTCTCCCACTTGATTTGAAGCCGCTAGAATTTGTGAGTATATAACGTCCGAAACAGTGGCTCGTAAGGCATAAAACGACCGAAACAGTCAAAGGGTTAATATATTTATAGATGGAGTTAAAAGAAAATGAATGCTCGGGTGTTGTCAAGAGGTGTGGGGTTAAAAGATAAAGAATCTAACACAAAGTGGGAGTTGTCACAGTTGCTCTTTGCTGATGACACTGTGCTTTTGGGGATTCTGAAGAAAGTTGCAGAAGTTGGTGGATGAGTTTGGTAGGGTATGTAAAGAAGGAAATTAAAAGTGAATATAGGAAAGAGTAAGGTGATGAGGATAACAAAAAATTAGATAATGGAAGATTGGATATCAGATTGGAAGGAGGGGTATGGAGGAGATGAATGTGTTCAGATATTTGGGGGGATGTGTCAGCAGATGGGTATATGAAGGATGAGGTGAATCATAGAATTACGGGGGGAAAAAGGTGAGTGGTGCACTGAGGAGCATGTGGAGACAGAGAACTTTATCCATGAAAGCAAGGGGAATGTATAAAGTATAGTTATACCAACACTCTTGTATGGGTGTGAGACATGGGTTGTGAATGTTCCAACAAGGGAAGGCTGGAGGCAGTGAAGATGTCGCGTCTGAGGGCAATGTGTGGTGTGAATATAATGCAGAGAATCCGTAGTTTGGAGATTAGGAGGTGTGGGATTACCAAAACTATTATCCAGAGAGCTGGAGGGGTTGTTAAGATGGTTTGGACATATAGAAAGGATGGAGCAAAATAGAATGACTTAAAAGTGTATAAATCTTAGTGGAGGGAGCGCGGGGTAGGGGTCGGCCTAGAAAGGTTGGAGGGAGGGGTAAAGGGAGGTTTTGTGTGCGAGGGCTGGACTTCAGCAAGCGGTGTGGCGTGTTAGATAGGAGCGAATGGAGACAAATGGTTTTAGGATTTGGGACGTGCTGTTGGGTGTAGGCAAAGGTAACATTTATGAAGGGTTTCAGGAAACCGACAGGCCGGACTTGATTCCTGGAGATGGGAGTAAGTGGTCCCTCAGTTTTCGCCGAAAATTTGTTCCAGAATGCTGCTCAAGTGACATTACCGAACGAATTTACTTTTAGAAATAATGTCACGTAGGTTAGTCTATTTCAGACCCCCAAAAATACATGCAACAGCATACGAAAATACACTTACATAAATGTTCGAGTTTGGAGATGCCGAAAACCAGGGACCACTGTACATTGCCGGCACTCTGAAGGAGGGTGTTAATGTTGCAGTTTTGTAGCTGTAGTGTAAGCACGCCTGTGGCAAGACAGTGATAGGTGAATGATGATGAAAGTTTTTCTTTGTCAAGGTCACCCTGCTTTGGTGGAAACGGCTGATGTGTAAATAAAAAAAAAAGTGTGATCTTCTATAGTTACCTTTCAGGCGCATAAGAATGGTCACGGTCACTTTTTTTATCCCTCCACCCTTCAATACCTCTCTATATAACTTACTGACTTACCTGAATGACTTACTGACTTGGAAATGACTTACTGACTTGACTGAATAACTTACTGACTTGACTGATGACTTACTGGACGCTTACTGACTTGAGTGACACTGAAGAGTGTATGTTTAGCCATAGCGCCTAACGTTTCTGATTGGGTCACTTTTTTATGATGTGACAAGTGTCAGATAACTAATGACAATCAATGACATTAACCTTTCGGGATCAGTGCTGTACTAGTACGTTTACGGCAGGGGTTGGTGCCGTACTGTAGCGTAAATTCCTAGCAGCTTCAAATTAAGCTGGAAACAGCTGGTAGGCCTAGGGATGAGAGAATGGGTCTGCGCGGTCAGTGGCAGTAGGAAAAATCGGGCACCCAGTGGTGCATTGTGGGAACACCATTTCAGTACACCTTCTCCACCATGCCTCGCAGCAAAGCCCACCCTCGGCGGATGGGACACTTTTATTCATCAGTGACAGTTCTAACAGTGATGGGGGTGTAGTGAAGGTGACTTTCAAGGTTTTGAGGCGGTTGTGACCGAAACTAGTGACCATAATACTGGTATAAGTGAGGAAAACCCAGACGACCCAAAAACCCGTCCCCTCTGGTGCTGGGCATCTTTTCCCCGGCCAG
Organism: Cherax destructor; assembly: GCA_009830355.1. NCBI lineage: Eukaryota > Metazoa > Arthropoda > Malacostraca > Decapoda > Parastacidae > Cherax > Cherax destructor. The sequence continues at coordinate 29,010 of WNWK01022768.1, forward strand.
TTGTCCAAAAGACGGGGAAACCCCTTTTTTTCTAATGTCCCAGACTGGATGTGAGCAATGGATGATCTGATGGGACTTGAACTCCAAGCCCTTGAAATTTTTTCCAAAAAGGGGAGAAAAGAGAATATTCACCAGTGAAGCGTCAGTATATCGACGGTATATGCGCTCTGGTAGTGTGCCATATGCTCTTCCAAGGGTTAGGGGGTACACCCGGAGTACCCGGGGGTACAACAAAGTGATAGTGAAAATGTAATGTTTTGCAATTGGTATGAGAAATGTGCATAAAACTGGTAGTGGTGGTATTGGGGGGGCGGGGAGGCACCAGCAGGGGCCCCATGCTGGCACCACGCCTTTTGACTCAGTAAGTCACAAAAAGGGGCAACCCCCCCCCACCCACCAACCCCCACATCAAAACCCCCCTTCCCCCAAACCCCCAACCACCTGTAAATATCCAGTCCCACCGGGGGCCCCCGGAAAAATTGGCAGGGAAATGAAAATTTTTTTTTAACCCCCCTCAGTTTGATGAAAGTCTGATGGATTCGCCCTCTTGTCCCGGGAACAATGCCACTGAACGGGAAATTTTTTCCAGTTATTCTTTGGGGGAAAACCCCTGATAGACATTATTATCAAAAAAAACAACCCCGTTTCCACAATAAAAAAACCAGTTCTTTACCAAAATAAGTCCCCAAAAAGGAAGGAGACAACTGTGGAAAAATGTATCTTTTCTTTGCCACAATAATTTTGCCCATGTCAAAAAACACCGTAAAAAAACCCATATTCGTCAACAGACAGATTGATTGCCCCATTTTTAAAATATTTTAACCAGTGAATCAATTTTTTTTTTACTTCTCGCATGTTTTTTCCCCAGAAAAAACAAGGCCTGACAAAAAAACAGGTTATAAAGATAGAATGTGTTTCTGTATCAAAAAAGGTTTAATATGTATTTTTCCCCCTTTGGGGAAGCTTTTTTAGAGTCACTGATTCTTTTAAAAAGGTAGACTGTTTTTTCAAGCAGTATATACAAAACAGAAAACTTTTGGTATAAAGTTGTTTGTGCTTTTAATTGCCCCCAGTGGTCTTTTTTTTGGTTTTTTTTGTGTACATAAAATACATTGAAAGACCCCGGAAGTTAGGGGGTATCTCTGGTGATAGGTTAGAACAATGATGGAACCATATGGAAAGGGGGGATATATTATATAATGATCTTTTTCCCCCCCCCCTCAGTGATTTTGCGGGGAACCCCGACAAATTTTCCCGGACGGGTGCGTGAAAAACGTAAGCATATGCCTAGGTTCAGTGCAGGCACTCGTACAGGTGAGGTGCGGGGGTTTGCTCCCAAAGGGTATCATTGCTTTTGGTGGCATTACAAGCGGGGATGTACACTGGTCATCAATTCACCCCCAAAGGGAAAAAAGGGAGACAGTGGCAAAGTGAATGAGACCCCTGAACCCATTCCCAAAAACCCCGGAGATGTGATGGACTACACTCTCAATATGCGTTCAGTGGACAAAAATGACATGCAGATTGGGTTTTTTTGATTGTGTTTTAAAAAAAATTATAAGTGGTACATAAAAAAACTTTTTTTTCATTCTGGACATTTTCTCAATGCCCCAAAAAAGTTTTTTTAAATTGAAAAACCCAAACAAAACCCCAAAAGGGAATTTTTTTTTGTTTTCAGGCAAATAATCACCAAGTACCCAAAAAAAACCTGCAATGGAAAAACCCCGAGATTTTCCCAAATCTACCCTCCCCCTTTTGAGGCTTGGTGGGGGAAAACTTCCTAACAAAACTGCCTGCTACTGCTTGCAAAAAAAGGCTCAGAAAAGGGTAATTTTTTGCACATACAAAAAAAGCCCACAGCAACACAAAGACACTCTTTTATGTGTGTGGAAAATGAAAACACCACTGTGCATGGAACCATGTTTCAGAAAAACCCCCAGGCTTGGGGAATTCTAAAAAAAGTGCAGTGACTCAATATGTGTTTTATATGATTGAACAAAGGTTTATAAACATAATTGTACATTGTTTAAAAATTGTAAATATGTTTTGTAAACAAACTAGTGATAACCCTTTGTGGGTTTAAAATTTTAAAATAAGCAGTGAATTTTGAAAAACAGCACTTATATTGGTCTCCATCCCATAAAAAACATTTTAAAAAAAAAAAAATTAATTTATAAGAAAACAACTCAAAAAAAAAAAAAAATTCCGGCCCCCAACCGGAATCCCTGTTACTTTTCATCGGTTCATTTTTTGGGCAACCAGAAGCCTCCATATCTCCGTAAGTTTTTGTAAAAATTTTTTTTTTGCTATTTAGATTCAGAAAAAAAAAAATCATTTCATAAAAAAATAATTTTTTTTTTGTTTCCAAAACCCCCGGGGACTTTCCTCAGAAGGCCTGTAATTTGGAGGTCCCCAAGGGGGGTCTGAAACCCCCTTCCGGTCCCCCAATTTAAAAAAAAAAAAAAAAAAAATTTTATGGAATGATAGAGAATCTTTTTCCCCTCATAACGCCACAAAAATTATGAAATTTGATCGAAAACTAACGGGGTGTCTTTTGGGTTAGGTAGCCAAACCTTCAGCATCCTTTTTCGCCCCCAAAAGGCCCCTTTTGGCACATTCCCCAAGTTTCAGTCTACTAAAATTTAGCTATTTTTCCTTTTAACTCCCCTTTTTTCTATCGATTAGTACAAGAAACTGCCTTTTACCAATTTCCCCAATACCCCCAAAAAGTGGTCAGAAAATGGCAATTTGGCCAATTTTTCCCAAAAATTAAAAATCCCCAATTTTTAAAAAAAGGGTCCCCAATAAACAAAAAAGACATTCTGGACTAAAAAAAAAAATCTTCTCTGTTCATTAGTCCCCCTCCCCGGCCCCCCTTTCATTACTTTTGCTTTCCCCTTTTTAATTTTTATTCTCACAAAAAAAAAAAGATTTATTATTTTCAACTGCATCATTGTAAAAATGGTATAAAAAATCAGAGCACTTGTGCATGAATATT
>WNWK01022769.1:0-32007 GCA_009830355.1 Cherax destructor
TTAGTTCTTGTAGATATGTGTTTTACTTATTAACGTAGCCGAGCGGTCAAGGCACTAGTATTGCTGTCACTCCTGTCTGGAATTCATCCCCTACAATATCTTAAATGCAAGATAGCGTTCAGATGCTTAGGGTGCCGGAGGTATCCCGGACCGCCTTAGTCTGAGTCTATTCTTGCAATGTCTCTAATTCAAGTAGTAGTTCCTCTCCAGGGGACGCTTTGTTGAAGAAAGACTATTTGAATGAGTTATAGCATCTCTCGCTGATGCAAAGCAATTGCAGAAAGCCGTTTCTGTTGCTAGTGTATTCACTAGAGTGCCAGTTGTTGTCCTCGTGTTCCAGATAGTGATCTTTCCAGTTGACAGTAATCCCTTGCAGAGTAGTGTCGTGTGTCGAGTAATATTACCTGCAGTAAGAGATAGTGAGCCGTTCTCCTTTTGCTCATACTTTGTGTTATTGAGCTAACTATTCCAACCGGGAGAGATCCATCCACTCCACGAGTTTGTTCATTCCTTCAGTAGGAAAGTGATTATAGTTAATTAAACCAAGTTTTCCATTCCTTCAGTAGGAAAGTGATCATAAGTTGTGAGCTAAAGATAGAAAATTAGAAAATCCAGTTTAGAACCGAATTATTGACTGTGTGTTTTGTTATTAGATTTCCAGTATCTAGTAAGATTTTTGTGTGTTCAAGTTCTCTCCGAGTTCTGACTTTTAACAGTATAACCCGTGTGCGTAAGTTTATCTTTTCTGTTAAAACTTCTTCCTGTAAATATTTATTCTTCCTCAGAAGCCGTAGAGTGCACGAATACACATCGATCGATCGATCAAATTTACAAATTGTAATTGTAATATATATATAATGCATTATACCTAGATCCATTAAAATTCTCTTAAGTACCATTAACTCAAGAAGTGTGATAGTAAGATTAACCTTGATTAGTTCCAAGTTACTATGTGTTTGCTATTGTATAGATTCACCCAGTGCCACCTGTCTGTTCAGCTATAGAGTTGTCTAGTATGTCGAGATGACATACGATAGTGTGACCTGTTGGCTGGCTGGCTAGCTGACCAGCTGGCTGGCTGGCTAGCTGACCAGCTGGCTGGCTGGCTACCTGACCAGCTGGCTGGCTGGCTACCTGACCAGCTGGCTGGCTGGCTACCTGACCAGCTGGCTGGCTGGCTACCTGACCAGCTGGCTGGCTGGCTACCTGACCAGCTGGCTGGCTGGCTACCTGACCAGCTGGCTGGCTGAACAGCTGGTTGCATGGATGGCCAGCCAGCTGGCTTGCTATCTGACCAGCTAGCCAGCTGGCTGACTGGCTGACTAGCTAGCCAGAAAGAGAGACAGACAGACAGGCAGATAAAGCAGTGAAAACAAATAAAGGGAAGACAGTGTACCCTTATTTGTCAAATGTCATGACTCATTAGTTTGGTGATAAGAGTGACTGACTGGCACGGGAGAATATAATAATAATAATAATAAAATAATAATCATTATTATTATTATTGAAGCATGGTGTAAGTGTGTGTCAGTCTTATCACTAATCTAATTACAGTAGTGACATTGATGAGGGGTGAGGGTCCTCTTATTTATTATGACTAAACTAATTAGTGTTTGACATTTGATGCCTGCCTCCTCCTGCCTGCCTGCCTCCTGTCAGCCACCAGCCAGGGTGACAGGTTAGCCTCTCTTATCACCAAACTAATGAGTGATGACATTTGACAAATGGTGAACCAACATTGCCACATCTGAGTCGATACATATTATTTGCCAGTCTGGATTTTTGGATTTTCCTAGGTAATTTACACTATGTATTTATCCTAGGTTATTTACACTATGTATTTATGTGTACCTGTGTGACAGAGCAAACTAACCAACTAACCAACCAACCAACCAACCAACCAACCAACCAACCAACCAACCAGCCAACCAGCCAACCAGCCAACCAGCCAACCAGCCAACCAGCCAACCAGCCAGCCAGCCAGCCAGCCAACCAGCCAGCCAGCCAGCCAGCCAGCCAGCCAGCCAGCCAGCCTTCCCCACCCACCCCACTGTCTTCCCCCCCTCAACTGTCTTTCCCACTCTCCCCACTGCCTTCCCTACCACTCACACTGCCGTCGTGAGGTATCCCTTACCGCATGGCTTGGTGACAAAGGTGCACTGAATTATCACTCCCACAATGCAATGCGGGTGCATATATTTTTTTCCTACTGCGCACACTTACCACATAGACCCATTCTATCACATGCAGGCTTACCAGCTCTCTTCCCCTCGATTTGAAGGCGGTATAATTTATGCGTACTAGTACATGGAAAACTCCAGCGCGTAAGCCGTACTAGTACAACCGAAATCCCAAAGGGTTAAGCAATCACCATATAGGATGAGTCCAACGAAACACCGAGCATTGAGAGAAGAAGAGAAGTTGACTTTTTGTTATCTCATGGACTTATTGAGCCCAGTAAAAGTCCGTGGGCTTCACCATGTATATTAGTGCCCAAGCCTAACAGTAGTTTCATGATGTGCACTGATTACCGGAAAGTGAACTCTGTCACCTTGCCTGATGATTATCCCTTACCTCGCATTGACGACCTGATTGATCGTGTGTCAGGAGCACAATATGTCAGCCGTTTAGATCTCTTACGAGGATATTATCAAGTCTCGCTTACTGAAAGTGCTCAAGAAATATCTGCTTTCACTGTTCAAGATGGATTGTTCAACTATCTCGTTACTCCATTCGGCTTATGTAATGCTGCTTCGTCATTCCAACGTATTATGAACGAGTTGACCCAAAATTTAGACGGAGTAGAAGCCTATCTTGATTTAGTGGTGTACAGTCACGAATGGGAACAACACTTGACACATCTCAGAGCTTTGTTTGAGAAACTGACACATTACAACTTCACTGTTAACTTGGCTAAGTGTAGTTTTGGTCAAGCCAAGATTACCTATCTAGGGTTTTGTATAGGCCAAAGTGAGGTTGCTCCTATTGATGCTAAAGTTTGTGCTATTGCTGCTTTTCCAGTGCCACAGGATAGGAAAGGTGTGCAAAGATTCCTAGGAATGGCAGGATATTATCGCAGGTTCTGTCCCAACTTTGCGCAAGTCGCTGCTCCTCTCACTGAGCTCACTAGTAGCAAAGTCCAGTTCATCTGGACTCCAGATTGCTCAAACTTGTTTACAAGGTTGAAGCGCTTGCTTTCCTCTGCTCCTATTCTGCAGAGTCCTAACTTCAACCTACCCTTCTTTTTACATATACAGTGGTACCCCGACTTACGATATTAATCCGTCAGAGAGGGCATATTTTAAGGCGAAACAATCGTTACACGAATCAATTTTCCCCATAAGAAATAAAGGAAATAAATTTAATCCGTCCAAGACTTCCAAAAGTAGTTAAATAAAATATTTTTTAGAACTTTTTGACATTAAATAATACAGAATTTAATGAAGAATACCTAAATACACATGTAAATATTGTACAATAACATGTCACTTACATTTATTGAAGAGTTGTTGATGTGTGGAGGACGGGAGGAGGGGAGAAGGTGGAGTAGTATGCTAGTGTTTGGAAGGGGAATCCCCTTCCATTAACACTGCAGGTTACAAGTTCTTTTCTGGGGTTACTGGCCTTTTTCTTTGAATGCTACACTCCCTGCATCCTTGCTACACTCCCTGCATCCTTGCTACACTCCCTGCATGCCTGCTACACTCCCTGCATGAATGCTACACTCCCTGCATGCCTGCTACACTCCCTGCATCCCTGCTACACTCCCTGCATCCCTGCTACACTCTCTGCATCTTTGCTACACTCCCTGCATGCCTGCTACACTCCCTGCATGCCTGCTACACTCCCTGCACCTGCTACACTCCCTGCATGCCTGCTACACTCCTTGCATGCCTGCTACCTCCTGCATGCCTGCTACACTCCCTGCATGCCTGCTACACTCCCTGCATGCCTGCTACACTCCCTGCATGCCTGCTACACTCCCTGCATGCCTGCTACACTCCCTGCATCCCTGCTACACTCTCTGCATCTTTGGTACACTCCCTGCATGCCTGCTACACTCCTGCATGCCTGCTAACCTCCCTGCATGCCTGCTACACTCCCTGCATGCCTGCTACACTCCCTGCATCCCTGCTACACTCCCTGCATGCCTGCTACACTCCCTGCATCCCTGCTACACTCCCTGCATCTTTGCTACACTCCCTGCATGCCTGCTACACTCCCTGCATGCCTGCTACACTCCCTGCATGCCTGCTACACTCCCTGCATGCCTGCTACACTCCCTGCATCCCTGCTACACTCCTGCATAAATGCTACATTCCCTGCATGAATGCTTCCTCCCTGCACATTCTTTACCACAGGCTTGGCACTAGGAGCTTTCTTGGGGCCCATGGTGGCTTATTTAGCAGTTGCAAGCACTAAAAACAGTGGAATAATGACAATATACTGGTATGAATGCGTGGGTGTGGGTGGGTGGTCGCTCTCACTTGTAAACAATAGCACACTGACGCTCCCTGGAGTGCGCGCTCAGCTGGGCGCCAAGCGGACACGTCCGGTACGAATGTCGGTACACGAAGCAAACATCGTAAGTCACAGTCACATTTTTTACGTTATAAATATCGGTTATCGAAAATAACGTAAAATGATAGCATCGTAAGTCGGGGTACCACTGTACATGCAAGTGGTTATGCAGTGCGTGCTGTACTACAACAAAAGTCAATATCCACTGACATACTGCATCCTATATGTTACTATTCCTCTAAACTCAAACGACATCAGAAAAACTATGCCACTATTGAAAAAGAGGCTCTAGCTCTTGTGGTGTCATTGGAGCATTTTGACGTATATTTGGGCACTTCTCCTTATAAAATCAATGTATTTTCAGACCACAATCCACTCACTTATATTAACACCATGAAGAGTAAAAATGCTAGGATAATGAGGTGGGCTCTCAGAATCCAGCCTTACTCAATAAGTATTAAACATATCAGTGGTCGTTGTAATGTAATTGCTGATGCTCTGTCACGTCCTTAATTATCATTGATACATTTAAATTAACATTTTTGTGCCCAAAATACATTTTTGTTACTTGCTCCTTTAATTCAATTAAGTAAAGTAAAGTAATCTCTATACAGCCCATGTAAACTAATACGTATAACTCATGTCTAATTATAATTCCTTTTATATATCCACAGTATTGTGTGATTTATGTGTTGGTGTGAGAAGGAGATAATTGGAGAGAAGCTCAGTGACGAGTGTGTAGAGTTGATGTGCTGAGTGGCGGAGCAGACTAGCCTCCACCTGCCAACCGACCTCACTACACACCGTATTCTCTCAAGATGTCTCACATGCAGTTACCCGTTCCTGTATACAGCTACACATTCCACTACCACTGTTATTAGAGTGGAATGTTGTCTCTTCTCCTAAGACTGCTGTTCTAGTATGCAGTCATCACCACTACGATCGAGCCTCATATGTCATGCACCACTACGCTATGCCACTTCTACACGAGTGTATGGACATAACCACGAGTATGCAGATATAGAAGTTTTGTGTACTGCCCTAGTACGAGGGGCGTAGTTTGTGATATAGACACTCGAAAAATTAATTGAAGTGTATGACACCTGAGTGACTTTGAGATGTTGATATTATGAGAGATGACATGAGAGACAATACCACTACTCTTAGTGCGACCGTTTGTCGTGCTGGGGGGTATTGCGACCCCAGAAAACAGTTATACTGAGTCCAAAAAAAGGGAATTAGTGTGCAAGAACACAGTAGTGCCATACTCCCAGAGGGGAACTTAGGCCTAAGTTCGTGTGAAATAACAAAAGAGAACAAATATTTGTCAGAGAAAAAAGTCTCCCTGAAAATAAGGTGTAGATATAACTGTTATAGTGAATATCACAGTGGTGCCGTAGTATACAGATAAGTTAATAAATGTTAAAGTGAAGTGTTAGGCCTAACGAGTTTCATGTTTGAAATCAGTTGCCAGCGGTCATCGGGTCCTTATCGATAATTTTAATCTGCTAGTGTACCTGACCAAAATCTAGTGATTACATTGATATAAAAGAATTTCTATCAAAATACGAATAGGTGCACAATCTTGAGAAAATACGTAAATTGTCCAGGTCGAAAAAATACGATAAACAGTGTCGAGTTGTGAGTTGTAAGTGAACTATTTCATCAACATAAGTCCGTATATCATCCAGTCAACAATAGTGAAAAACAGCAGTTTGTGGTGGAAGTAGAAAAAAAAAAATAGAAAAACTAAACCCAGTACAGTGATCCATAAGTGCCTAAAACCCCAGATGGTAAACCAGGGTGAGGTTAACCAAGTTGCCAGAAGTAAACAGGGTACCAGAGGTAAACCAAGGTGCCAGAGGTACGGCTAGCCGTCATAGTAGGAGCTGCCAGAAGCACCAGATTTTTCTCTCCAACACGCAAGTTATACTTTTTGTATCAAACTGATCATTATTACTCTGTTTAATCATCTTCTAGTGGTCTGTCTCGAGTAACCCAAAATATCCCTAGAGGATCTATTAAATAAGTGATACTGGATTGCATCAGATCCAAGAAATAAGGAAACCAATGACCGGATTCAAAACTGGTATCCTTGACCAGATTCAATAAGCGGACGGGGTTTTAGGTAGCCTTATCAAACACCCAAACAATAACAATAACTAAAAGCGGTAAGATTGTCCAAACACTTACACATGCAAATAAAATAGATACAATACAAATAGACGGATCACCACTTCAGGGAAGCTATTAGTAGAGTCTACAGTAAAACAACCAATAAAATCAATCATGAAATCCTGTGTAATATGTAACCAACCAAACAAACGTTCCACTGGATGGATTACATGCAACTTCTGTGGTAAATGGAGCCATGCCCTTGTGCTAGCATTCAGAATCAACTACACAAGATATTAAACCAGGAAAGTGTTTTTGGGTATGCCCAAATGAGACCGAACTGTGGAATAGAATCACATTGATGCTAAAAGATGACATCAAATCTGCCTTCATAAAAAACATGACAGCACTCTATAACAGTTGGGAAAGTAAAATATCTGGGCCAGATGGTGCTATTGCCCTTGGTACAGATGGTGCCCTGGTAGACAGTAACTGTAAGAATGGAGAAATAAATGATGGTGACCTGAAGGGGGACAGGAGCTCCAGTGGGAAAACAGGTGTAGACAAGGACACACAAAAATCAATGTTACAAACTAGCATTACCAAGGTAGATAGTAAACAGGGGATTGCCCCGAGAAATACTGAAGATAAATTACCAGAAACTGATGAAGGCTAAATTGTTAGCACTAGTGCCGAAGATAGAAACGAGACAGGAACATACCCACCAATAGGGAATACAATGGGGAACACAGTCACAAAAATCCAGGGCAAACGGAAACCAGGTCTGTGTGAATATTATGCACTTGGTATTTGCAGGCATGGAATATCTGGGAAATCAGATGGGACATGCAATTATGATCACCCCAGAAAATGCCGTGCCCATATGAAAACAGGAAAATGCAACCTCCCGTCCTGTAAGCTTTTCCACCCTGAAATGTGCCACTCATCAGTTCAGGAAAGACAGTGCTATAACTTATATTGCCAGGCATACCACCTAAAGGGTACGAGGCGACACAGAACATCCAGACCATGGCAAAATCTGGGTAGCCACAGCCACACCGGAGAGAGAGGTATTTTAGTACCAGGAAGGAAAACAAGCTGGCAGGAAATGACAGAAATCGTACACAAACTGCAATCATTTCTGGAGTGGAATCACAGTCAATGGCCTCCACTCCAACACAACAGATATTAGTGCCAGGAAAAAAAGACCCCCCCCCATACCACAAATCCAACGACATTCATCTTTGCAAATATACAGGGTCTAAAGCCAGCAACAAACAACAAGATACCTTACATCCGTGGACTGCTTACAGAGTCAAATGCTATGTTTGCAGCTTTCACAGAGACCCACATAAGAGATCACTTGGACAATGAAATATGGATCCCGGGCTACAACCTATACAGATGTGACAGAGTGAACAGGCAAAAGGGGAAGGAATATTGCAAACAATGTGGTAGCAGAGATAACACCAGGAGGCAGCTCAGATGAAAACTCGCACGCACATGAACTTTTAAATCTCTGCACCAAATTCACCTTAAACCAGCAAATAGTAGAGCCTACAAGATTAGAGAATACGCTGGACCTCATCTTCACCAACAATGATAATCTGATACGAAATGTCATCATATCAAAAACAATATACAGTGGACCCGAGTTCGAAACTTCCTCTGAAGTCTGCTCAAGTGCCATTCGAACGAATTTACCCCCTAAGAAAATGTCCGTAGTTAGTCTATTTCAGACCCCAAACTCACTTACAATATTATACTTCATAATGTACGATTCGGGTTTCGAAACTCAGGGGTCCACTGTACAGTGGACCCCGGTTACGAACACCCGGAAGTCATAATTGTAAGTATAATATTGAAGTCTGTGAAGTGTATTTGGGGTCTGAAATAGACTAACCTACATGACATTATTTCTTAAGGAAGTAAATTCGTTCGGTAATGGCACTTGAGCAGGCTTCTGGGATGAAGTTTTTTCGTTAACCGGGGGTCGACTGTACTCAGATCACAACATAACAGAGGTCCAGACATGTATGCGGGAGCCCCAGATCGACAAAATATCATCAGCCGCGAGGGAGCCTTCTCCAAATTCAACTTCAATAACAAAAACATAAGGTGGGACCAAGTAAACCAAGTCCTAAATGATATAAACTGGGAAGATAGCCTAAGCATCACAGATCCTAACCTATGTCTAGAACAAATTAACTCTGTGGCACTTGAGGTTTGCTCAAGGCAAATTGCCTTAAGGAAAAGGAGAAGATGTAAACTAGAAAGAGAAAGGCGCTCCCTATACAGGAGAAGGCAGAGAATAAGGGAATGACTACAAGAGGCCAATATATCTGAAATACGTAGGGAGACGCTGGTCAGAGAAATAGGAAACATCGAATTAAAACTAAAGGAATCTTACAGGAATCAAGAAATGCGGGAAGAACTAAAAGCCATAAATGAAATTGAAAGAAACCCTAAGTATTTCTTTTCTTATGCCAAATCAAAGTCGAGAACAACATCCAGTAATGGGTCCCTACTTAAACGGGATGGGTCCTACACAGATGACAGCAAGGAAATGAGTGATTTACTAAAGTCCCAGTATGACTCAGTTTTTAGCGAGCCGCTAACCAGACTGAAAGTCGAAGACTTAAATGATTTTTTTATGAGAGTGCCACAGAACTTGGCAGATGCATGCCTCTCTGACATTACCCTGATGCCAAATGTCTTCGAAAAGGCAATAAATGACATGCCTATGCACTCCGCTCCAGGCCCAGACTCATGGAACTCCGTGTTTATCAAGAACTGCAAGAAGCCCCTATCACGTAGTAATAGTAGAAATAATAGTAATAGTTTATTTAGACATGGTACAATGATACATAGTTAGGTAGACATGATACATAGGTATAAATGAGATGTACATGCCAAAAACATGCCCAGCATATTAATGCTGGGCATTGCGGGCATTCTTAGGACTATTTAATAGTAGACTACATGGTTGATAATTTATAAAATAAGTATAATTGTGTATCTAAGTTATAAAATTTGAATAAAGTTGAACATAATAATTTTTTAATTGTGGCAATGCAACTAATTGAGTGAGATAACAATTTAAAACAATTAATTGCATTGCAGTTATAGTTTACATGGTCATTATAATGTAAATGTTATAGAAACAGTTAGCTTAGTATATATGTATTATTCATAACAGATTTTTACATTTAAGTGATTAACCAGGTTTTTACATTTAAGTGATTATTCTACTTTGTTGGGAATGTTTGATATTGAGCATTTATGTTTGGGAGAGGTGGTTTTTTAGCATTGTTTTGAATTGGGGTACAGGCAGGGTTTCTTTGGCAAAGACAGGTAATGAATTCCATATTTTCGTGCCTTTTATATGCATTGAGTTTTTACATAGTGTTAGATGGACACGAGGAGTGATCTGTGTCTAGTGTTATGGTCATGTGTCCTGTTAAAATTGGTAAGGAGAAGTTTGAGTGGTGGGTTAATATTTGCATAAAGTGTTCTATGTATGTAATAGGCACAGTAAAAAGTATGAATGTCTTGTATGGTAAGTAAGTTTAGGTTTTTGAATATTGGTGGAGTATGTTGTCTGGAGTGTGAATTTGTTATCATTCTAACTGCTGCCTTTTGTTGTGTTATTAATGGTCTGAGATGAGTTATTGATGTAGAGCCCCATGCGCAGATTCCATAGGTGAGGTAGGGGTAAATGAGTGAGTGATATAGGGTAATGAGAGCTGGTTGTGGAACATAGTACCGTATCTTGTATAGTATTCCCACGGTCTTTGAGACTTTCTTGGAAATTTGTTGTATATGTGTTTGAAATTTGAGGCCACTGTCAAGATGGATTCCTATGAATTTTCCCTCTGTGAGTTTTGTGATAGGGGACCCATTTATTATTATGTTAAGTGGTGCGTTTGTAGCTCTGTTCCCAAAATGAATAAAATAGGTTTTATCAATACTGAGAGTAAGTTTGTTACTCATCATCCAGGTAGATATTTTCTGCAATTTTGTATTTACAGTGTTGGCTAGTATGTCTGGGTTTGGGTGCGAGATAACGCATGTAGTGTCATCTGCAAATAGTATGGGTTTGAGTAGTTGAGATGCATTTGGTAGGTCGTTAATGTAAATGAGAAAGAGAAGTGGGCCAAGAACACTTCCCTGTGAGACACCTACTGTAATAGTTTGCACGGTAGAGCTAGCTCCATTTGTGTACACATATTGGTTTCTGTTGCTAAGGTATGATTTAAGGTAGTTGAGGGAGTGCCCTCTTATACCATAGTGTAACAGATCATGGTCAACTGTATCAAAAGCTTTACGTAAATCAATGAAGATTCCCACCGGGATTTCTTTTTTCTCAAGAGCGGTGTAAATTATTTCTAACGTGTATATTGGCATCATTTGTATTTTATTAGGACTGAGTCCAAATTGACAGTGGTTGAGTACGTTATTGGAGGTGAGGTAGGAATATATTTGTGCTTTTAACATCATATGGAGAGGGAGCATGGACACTGGGGTCGTCCCGCAGTTACTAAAAACAACAGACATAGCCCCACGCCACAAAGGGGGCAGTAAAGCATTAGCAAAGAACTAACGTCCAATATCATAGAAAGGGTTCTAAGAAGCAAGATCGCCACCCATCTAGATACCCATCAATTACACAACCCAGGACAGCATGGGTTTGGTGCAGGTCGCTTCTGTCTGTCCCAACTACTGGACCACTATGACAAGGTCCTGGATGTTCTATTGGACAAACAGAATGCAGATGTTATATACACAGATTTTGCAAAAGCCTTTGACAAGTGTGACCATGGTGTAATAGCACACAAAATGCGTGATAAAGGAATAACAGGAAAAGTGGGTAGATGGATCTATAATTTTCTAACAAGTAGAACACAGAGAGTAGTAGTCAACAGAGTAAAGTCTGAGGCAGCTACAGTGAAAAGCTCTGTTCCACAAGGCACAGTACTCGCTCCCATCCTGTTCCTCATCCTCATATCGGACATAGACAGGGATATAAGCCACAGTGCCGTGTCTTCCTTTGCAGATGACACCCGAATCTGTATGACAGTGTCCACCGTTGAAGACACTGCAAGACTCCAAGCAGACATAAACCAAATCTTTAAATGGGCTGCAGAAAACAATATGAAGTTCAATGATGAGAATTTTCAACTACTATGGTATGGAAAACGTGAAGAAATTAAAATCTCATTGGAGTACAAAACAAATTCTAACCACACAATAGAGCGAAAAACTAATGTCAAAGACCTGGGAGTGATCATGTCAGAGGATCTCACCTTCAAGGACAATAACACCGTAGCAATCGCATCTGCTAGAAAAATGACAGGATGGATAAAGAGAACCTTGAAAACCAGGGATACCAAGCCCATGTTGACACTTTTCAGGTCGCATGTTCTATCAAGGCTGGAATATTGCTGCACAATAACTGCACCTTTCAAGGCAGGTGAAATTGCTGACCTAGAAAATGTGCAGAGAACCTTCACGGCACGCATAAGTGCGATAAACCACCTCGATTACAGGGAACGCTTGAAGTTCCTAAACCTGAACGCGGGCGGGAGAGATACATTATTATATACACGTGGAAAATTCTTGAGGGATTAGTACCTAACTTGCAAACGAGAGTCACTCCCTACGAAAGCAAAAGACTCAGCAGGCGATGTAACATCCCCCCAATGAAAAGCAGGGGTGCCACTAGTACATTGAGAGACAACACAATAAGTGTCAGGGGCCCAAGACTGTTCAACTGCCTCCTTGCATACATTAGGGGGATTACCAACAAACCCTGGCTGTCTTCAAGCAGGCACTGGACAGGCACCTAAAGTCAGTACCTGACCAGCCAGGCTGTGGTTCGTACGTTGGACTGCGTGCGGCCAGCAGTAACAGCCTGGTTGATCAGGCTCTGATCCAACATGAGGCCTGGTCACAGACTGGGCTGCAGGGGCGTTGACCCCTGGAACTCTCTCCAGGTATACTCCAGGTATTAAGTATACAGTGGACCCTCGGTTACCGGCCAACTCGGTTAGTGGCGGTTTTACGGCTCCCGGTTAGCGTCCGTTATTCCGGTTAGCGGCCGATTAGGACGCGTCAACCCGCCGGCTGGGAACGCTTGCGCTTCAATTTGTTTGTGTCTCTCAGTACGTAAGGAAGCTTCTGCTCATTCATACAGACATTTCGCTTGTTTTCCATTGTTTTTTGCCAGTGCAACTGCAAAATAAGTAACCATGGCTCCCAAGAAAGTTCCTAGTAAAGTTCCTTTGGTAAAGAAAGTGAGAAACATGGTAGAATTCAAGGCAGGCAGGCATAGAGGTAAGGAGTGTAGCAGGCATGCAGGGAGTGTAAGCAGAGGGGCAGGCATGCAGGGGGTAGAGCATGCAGGAGTGTAGCAGGCATGCAGGGAGTGTAGCAGGCATGCAGGGAGTGTAGCAGGCATGCAGGGAGTGTAGCAGGCATGCAGGGAGTGTAGCAGGCATGCAGGGAGTGTAGCAGGCATGCAGGGAGTGTAGCAGGCATGCAGGGAGTGTAGCAGGCATGCAGGGAGTGCAGCAGGCATGCAGGAGTGCAGGCATGAGGAGTGCAGCAGCATGAGGGAGTGTAGCAGTGTAGCAGGAGTGTACAGGCATGCAGGGAGTGCAGCAGGCATGCAGGAGTGAGCAGGATGCAGGGAGTGTAGCAGGCATGCAGGTAGTGTAGATTCATGCAGTGTGTGTAGCATTCATGCAGGGAGTGTAGCATTCATGCAGGGAGTGTAGCATTATGCAGGGAGTGTAGCATTCATGCAGGAGTGTAGCATTCATGCAGGGAGTGTAGCATTCATGCAGGAGTGTAGCATCATGCAGGAGTGTAGCATTCATGCAGGGAGTGTAGCATTCATGCAGGGAGTGTAGCAGGCATGCAGGGAGTGTAGCATTCATGCAGGTAGTGTAGCAGGCATGCAGGTAGTGTAGCATTCATGCAGGAGTTAGCATCATGCAGGAGTGTAGCATTCATGCAGGGAGTGTAGCATTCATGCAGGGAGTGTAGCATTCATGCAGGGAGTGTAGCATTCATGGAGGGAGTGTAGCATTCATGCAGGGAGTGTAGCATTCATGCAGGGAGTGTAGCAGCATGCAGGGAGTGTAGCATTCATGCAGGAGTGTAGCAGCATGCAGGGAGTGTAGCATTCATGCAGGGAGTGTAGCATTCATGCAGGAAGTGTGCAGGCATGCAGGGAGTGTAGCAGGCATGCAGGGAGTGTAGGAGGCATAGCAGGGAGTGTAGCATTCATGCAGGGAGTGTGGCATTCATGCAGGGAGTTTAGCATTCATGCAGGGAGTTTAGCATTCATGCGGGAGTGTGGCATGGTCACATGCAGGGAGTGTACAGGCAGGTCATGTAGGGAGTGTAGCAGGCATGTAGGGAGTGTAGCAGGCATGCAGGTAGTGTAGCAGCATGCAGGGAGTGTAGTTGGTGGAATGACTCTGAAGCTGGTCCTAGTGGCATTAAAAGACAAAGAGGAAGTAACCCCAGAGAGGGACTTGTTACCTGAAGTCCTTTGGAGGATTCCCATTCCAAACACTAACTCCTCCTATTTCCTCCTCCCTATCTTCCAGAAGCCAGCATTAGTCTTCAATAAAGGTATGTAATACTGATTTAATTGTTAAAAACAAAAAAAATTGTGAATATTTTCGTCTGGAATGGATGAATTGTAGTTGATGAGTGGAACAGTCTGCCTAGTAGGGTTATTGAAGCTAGGACCTTGGGTAGTTTGAATTTATTGTTGATAAATTCTGTGATAGTTTGTGAACTGATGATGGATTTACATACTGAGTGGGAATATTATTTGGTTAAAGGACTAGCTCCTGGAATGGATTAGCTGTAACAGGGTTAGCTATTTTATTGTCGATTTATAGATTGCTGTATTTGACAATAGAGCTCCTGCTTTATATTCATTATTTCTTTTATATTTTATGTAGGATGTAATTCACACACCTATTGTGCTCCATTGTCTCGAGAGTCCTGAGTAGCTGCCCATGAGTTGGCAAACTACCTCGCTTACAGCACTTCGCTTGTTATACTGCCGGCTTCTGTAGTTGCTGGGAGTCAGTCGGTGGCGTGTTCCCACCTGAGTTGGAGACTGCTTCTCCTTACTCCTCCTCTCTTCCCTGCTGACTTTTGTTGGATAAAGACCTCGCTCTTGTCTCTGCTTGTTTCCTCGTCATTTAGACTCTGTTTGGTAGAGTGTGTTTGGTGGTGAGATGACACATACTTCTCTGGACTCTGTGTAACTCTGTGAACAGAGTTACACAGACTTAGTGATTTTCGACGTTTTACTGGGTTGTATCACATTGACACTCTTGAAATTACTCAGGTCTCTAGCTATAGCTCTTAACTTAATTTGTTGAGGCACCTGTGCATCGTCGCAGTCGGGGATTTTGGTTATGCTGAACATAGATTCAGTAATAAGGGAGTTTTGTGACTGGTGGAGGATTTGCTGATGGTCCCAAGTTAGGGTCGTTTTCCTATCTCCTTGTTCATGACGCTGAGTTGCTGTTGCTTGCTATATTGCTGTTCGGCGAATTGGTCATATTACTGTTCAATCAAGCTGTTCTGATTATCAGTTTGTTAGAGAGGCTAGCTTATGAGAAGACGTTCAGTCTGTCACTGGTCAAGTCGAGTCTTAAGAGGCATAACAAGTTACCTGGAGCACACACACATACACATATTTGTATATATCCTAGTACTACTGAAATTGCTGGCATTGTACCAGATGGTACATAAGAGCCATTAAGATACAGTGGTCCCTTGTTTTCGTGCATCTCCAAACTCGAACATTTATGTAAGTGCATTTTCGTAAGTGCTGTTGCAAGTGTATTTTTGGGGGTCTGAAATAGACTAACCTACGTGACATTATTTCTTAAGGAAGTAAATTCGTTCGGTAATGGCACTTGAGCAGCATTCTGGAATGAATTTTCGGCGAAAACCGAGGGACCACTGTATATGTGCCTTCAGCACAATAATTTTGTTTGAGAGAAGTGTAGGAGCTAACCTCCTAATTAATATCTTAAGTATATTTATACCCTAGACATTTTGTTAATAAATTTATTAAATTCACTGCTTTGGTTAGTACCCTCTCAGTTGAAATCCTATGCTGCTATTGACAATAATGGAAAACTGGACCAGGATACTGACTTTGTTGCAAAAGCCCAGTAACAGGCTGGATGCTAGAAGGACAATCCTTTCTAGTGTTCACTGGAGATGTCTATTTCTAATAGATATCGCGTCATTTTGTAACACACATCACACACAAATTAGCCTTGGCAACACTGTATTTCTTGAACACTCTGGAATTTTCAGAGTGATACACGAGTAAAGGCTTCAATTTTAAATCCCCACTAGCATTAGCACAAAACATAAGAGTTAGCCTGTCTTTCATAGGCTTGTGTCCCGGCAGTGCCTTTTCCTCCTCTGTAATGTAGGTCCTGTTTGGCATTTTCTTCTAAAAGAGGCCTGTTTCATCAAATTGAACACTTGTTGGGGTTTGAATTGTTCAGCCTCTATGTACCCCTTGAATTCCTGAATGTATTTTTCAGCCGCACATTTGTCAGAACTTGCTCCGTCACCAAGCCTCATCACACTGTGAATGCCACTACGCTTCTTAAATCTGTCAAACAAGAATTTGCTGGCTTTAAATTCGCTCACTTCAGCACTCGTTGCAGGCATTTTCTTGACAAGATCATCATGCAACTGCCTTGCTTTTTCACATATCGCCTGCATAACACTATCTCCTGCTAATTCATTCTTGGTTATTCACACCAACAACAAAGTCTCCACATCTTCCAGTATTTGTGATATCTGTTTTGTGACCATTCTTGCACCTTTCGTAACAACAGCTTCCTTTGATTTCATTTCTCTTGGCCACGATGGATTCGATGGTTGTATGGGCTTTGCCATACAGCCTGGCAGCTCGGCAACACGTACTCCACTTTCATATTTTGCAATTATCTCTTTTTTCAGTTCAACGTGTTTCTGACCTTCTTTACCACAGGGCTGGCACTAGGAGCTTTCTTTGGGCCTATGGTGGCTTATTTAGCAGTTGCAAGCACTAAATAGAATGGAATAATGACGAAATGTATTGTATGAACGACTGGGGTGACCGTCACTTGCTGGTAAACAATGGCACACTGACTGTGAATGTTGTGTCAGGCCGCTCGGGCCGGGCATACACGTCTGGGACGAATGACAATTACCGAGCGGAATGACGATGACCAAGCCAATATTTTGATGAAAAAAGTTACGATTAACGAATATTATGAACTCCGATGACTACGAAAACCAGGGTACCACTGTATAATATACAGTAGACCATCATTTAACATGAGTTTATCTAGTACGAATTGGGTATAGCACGACTGAAGAATTGCGGCACATTTTTATGTAATACTTTGTAAAATTAACTTTACATGATTAGCAGAAGGGGAAAAAATTTTGAGCGCACGGTCGCCCACGGTGGGTTACGCCATTGAGTCAATGGGGAGACCTACTGCCACTCCCGCAACCCTCGCCTACTCACACCACCCTTCCAGCCTGTCCCTGCCACCACCCCATTATCCCAGCATCATACTTCATACGCATCCAGTCCCTCTTCTCTGCTACAAGCTTGTGATTGTGAATTGTGTTTTGATCTTTTAATTACTATATCTTGTATCTGCCAAGCAATCATGACACCCAGTAGGCATACCAGTGTTGCTCAAAGTGGCAAGAAAAGGTATAAGCATTTAAGTCTTAGAATTAACGAAGAAAACAAAGATATTGGACAAGACATAACTGTGGCCGTAATGAAGTGTTACTTTGTACACACAAAAAGAGGTAAACGTAAGTTTGTGTGACTGACTGACTGACTTACTTGACTAACTGACTGACTTGATTGACTGACTTGACCGACTGACTGACTGACTGACTGACTGACTTGACCGACTGACTGACTGAATGACTTGACCGACAGACTTACTGAATGACTTGACCGACTGACTTACTGAATGACCGACTGACTTACTGAATGACTGACTGACTTACTGAATGACTGACTGACTTACTGAATGAATGACTGACTTACTTAATGAATGACTGACTTACTGAATGAATGACTGACTTACTGAATGAATGAATGACTTACTGAATGAATGAATGACTTGACCGACTCACTGAATGAATGACTGACTTACTGACTGAATGAATGACTGAATGAATGACTTGACTGACTCACTGAATGAATGGCTTGACCGACTCACTGAATGAATGGCTTGACCGACTCACTGAATGAATGGCTTGACCGACTCACTGAATGAATGGCTTGACCGACTCACTGAATGAATGACTTGACCGACTCACTGAATGAATGACTTGACCGACTCACTGAATGAATGACTTGACCGACTCACTGAATGAATGACTTGACCGACTCACTGAATGAATGACTTGACCGACTCACTGAATGAATGACTGACCGACTCACTGAATGAATGACTTGACCGACTCACTGAATGAATGACTTGACCGACTCACTGAATGAATGACTTGACCGACTCACTGAATGAATGACTTGACCGACTCACTGAATGAATGACTTGACCGACTCACTGAATGAATGACTTGACCGACTCACTGAATGAATGACTGACCGACTCACTGAATGAATGACTTGACCGACTCACTGAATGAATGACTTGACCGACTCACTGAATGAATGACTTGACCGACTCACTGAATGAATGACTTGACCGACTCACTGAATGAATGACTTGACCGACTCACTGAATGAATGACTTGACCGACTCACTGAATGAATGACTTGACCGACTCACTGAATGAATGACTTGACCGACTCACTGAATGAATGACTTGACCGACTCACTGAATGAATGACTTGACTGACTCACTGAATGAATGACTTACTGAATGACTTAATGACTTACTGAATGACTGACTGACTTACTGAATGACTGACTGACTTACTGAATGACTGACTGACTGACTGAATGACAGAATGAATGACTTGACCGACTCACTGAATGAATGACTTGACCGACTCACTGAATGAATGACTTGACCGACTCACTGAATGAATGACTTGACCGACTCACTGAATGAATGACTTACTGAATGACTTAACGACTGACTGACTTACTGAATGACTGACTGACTTACTGAATGACTGACTGACTGACTGAATGACAGAATGAATGACTTGACCGACTCACTGAATGAATGACTTGACCGACTCACTGAATGAATGACTTGACCGACTCACTGAATGAATGACTTGACCAACTCACTGAATGAATGACTGACTTACTGAATGACTGACTGAATGACTGACTGACTGAATGACAGAATGAATGACTTGACCGACTTACTGAATGACTGACTGACTGAATGAATGAATGAATGACTTGACCGACTGACTGAATGACTCGACTGACTGACTGACTGAATGACTTACTGAATTACTGAATGACTGACTGAATGATTTGACCGACTTACTGAATTACTGACTGACTGAATGACTTGACCGACTGACTGACTGACTGATTGAATGACTGAATGACTTGACCGACTGAATGACTTGACCAACAGACTGACTTACTGAATGACTGACTGAATGACTTGACCAACAGACTGACTGAATGACTTGACTGACTGAATGACTGACTGAATGACTGACTGACTGAATGACTTGACTGACTGACTGACTGACTGACTGACTGAATGACTTAACCCTTAAACTTTTAACACGTAGATCTATGTTGACTTAGTGCAATAGGCCTGAGTCGCCTAGACATGAGAGAATGGGTTTGTGCCCTCAGTGTGCACAGTATTAAAAAAATCCTGGACCACTTAGTGCCTTGTGAGCACCAGTTCAATTGAGTGTCAGCTAGAGCAAATAGTGTGGCAAACACCAGGGATTCACTGATGTCATGTCGCATTAACACTCCCCTTATAAGATGAAAGTAAAAACAGGTTAGATAAATACATGAGTGGCTGTGGGTGGGTGTGAGTTGGACCTGACTAGCTTGTGCTAATAGGTCTGATGCCATGCTCCTTCCTTCAGAGGATGTGACCTGACTAGGTGGGTCATTGGTCTAAGCCAGGGGTGACATGGACCTGCCTTGCATGGGCCAGTAGGCCCTCTGCAGTGTTCTTTCTTTTTTATGTTCTTATGTATTCGGCAGGCTGGCTGGCTTTGGCTGTCTATATATATCTGTCTATATATATCTGTCTATATATATCTGTCTATATATATATCTGTCTATATATATATCTGTCTATATATATATCTGTCTATATATATATCTGTCTATATATATATCTGTCTATATATATATCTGTCTATATATATATCTGTCTATATATATATCTGTCTATATATATATCTGTCTATATATATATCTGTCTATATATATATCTGTCTATATATATATCTGTCTATATATATATCTGTCTATATATATATATCTGTCTATATATATATCTGTCTACATATATATCTGTCTATATATATATCTGTCTATATATATATATATCTGTCTATATATATATCTGTCTATATATATATCTGTCTATATATATATCTGTCTATATATATATCTGTCTATATATATATCTGTCTATATACAGTGGACCCCCGAGTTTCGTAAGCCCCGGAAATCGTACATTTATGTAAGTATAATATTGTAAGTGCTTGTGGAAAAGTATTTTTGGGGGTCTGAAATAGACTAACCTACGTGACATTTTTTCTTAAGGGTAAATTCGTTCGGTAATGGCACTTGAGCAGACTTCAGGAGTGAAGTTTTTACGAAACTCGGGGGTCCACTGTATATCTGTCTATATATATCTGTCTATATATATCTGTCTATATATATCTGTCTATATATATCTGTCTATATATATCTGTCTATATATATCTGTCTATACATATCTGTCTATATATATCTGTCTATATATATCTGTCTATATATATCTGTCTATATATATCTGTCTATATATATCTGTCTATATATATCTGTCTATATATATCTGTCTATATATATCTGTCTATATATATCTGTCTATATATATCTGTCTATATATATCTGTCTATATATATCTGTCTATATATATCTGTCTATATATATCTGTCTATATATATCTGTCTATATATATCTGTCTATATATATCTGTCTATATATATCTGTCTATATATATCTGTCTATATATATCTGTCTATATATATCTGTCTATATATATCTGTCTATATATATCTGTCTATATATATCTGTCTATATATATCTGTCTATATATATCTGTCTATATATATCTGTCTATATATATCTGTCTATATATATCTGTCTATATATATCTGTCTATATATATCTGTCTATATATATCTGTGGGCCTTAGACAAGGATGTGTGATGTCACCGTGGTTGTTCAATATATTTATAGATGGGGTTGTAAGAGAAGTGAATGCGAGGGTCTTGGCAAGAGGTGTTAGGCTAAAAGATAAAGAAGCAAATACAAAGTGGGAGTTGTCACAGTTGCTTTTTGCTGATGACACTGTGCTTTTGGGAGATTCTGAAGAGAAGCTGCAGAGGTTGGTGGATGAATTTGGTAGGGTGTGTAAAAGAAGAAAATTGAAAGTGAATATAGGAAAGAGTAAGGTGATGAGGATAACAAAAAGAATAGGTGACGAAAGATTGGATATCAGATTGGAGGAGAGAGTATGGAGGAGGTGAATGTATTCAGATATTTGGGAGTGGACATGTCGGCGGATGGGTCTATGAAGGATGAGGTGAATCATAGAATTGATGAGGGAAAAGGGTGAGTGGAGCACTTCGAGTCTGTGGAGACAAAGAACCTTGTCCATGGAAGTAAAGAGGGAATGTATGAGAGTATAGTTATACCAACGCTCTTATATGGGTGTGAAGCATGGGTGATGAATGTTGCAACGAGGAGAAGGCTGGAGGCAGTGGAGATGTCATGTCTGAGGTCAATGTGTGGTGTGAATATAATGCAGAGAATTCGGAGTTTGGAAATTAGGAGGAGGTGCGGGATTACCAAAACGATTGTCCAGAGAGCTGAGGAGGGGTTGTTGAGGTGGTTTGGACATGTAGAGAGAATGGAACGAGACAGAGTGACTTCGAGAGTGTATAAATCTGTAGTGGAGGAAGGCGGGGTAGGGGTCGGCCTAGGAAAGGTTGGAGGAGGGGGTAAAGGAAGTTTTGTGTGCGAGGGCTTGGACTTCCAGCAAGCATGTGTGAGCGTATTTGATAGGAGTGAATGGAGGCATATGGTTTTAATACTTGACGTGCTGTTGGAGTGTGAGCAAAGTAACATTTATGAAGGGATTCAGGGAAACCGGCAGGCCGGACTTGAGTTCTGGAGATGGGAAGTACAGTGCCGGCACTCTGAAGGAGGGGTGTTAATGTTGCAGTTTTATAACTGTAGTGTAAAGCACCCTTCTGGCAAGACAGTGATGGAGTGAATGATGATGAAAGTTTTTCTTTTCGGGCCACCCTGCCTTGGTGGGAATCGGCCGATGTGTTAAAAAAAAAAAAAAAAAATATATCTGTCTATATATATCTGTCTATATATATCTGTCTATATATATCTGTCTATATATATCTGTCTATATATATCTGTCTATATATATATGTCTATATATATCTGTCTATATATATCTGTCTATATATATCTGTCTATATATATCTGTCTATATATATCTGTCTATATATATCTGTCTATATATATCTGTCTATATATATCTGTCTATATATATCTGTCTATATATATCTGTCTATATATATCTGTCTATATATATCTGTCTATATATATCTGTCTATATATATGTCTATATATTTCTGTCTATATATATCTGTCTATATATATCTGTCCTATAATAATAATAATAATAATAATAATAATAATAGTTTATTTAGACATAATACAATGTTGTTATTTAGACATGATACATAGTTAGGGGTCGGCCTAGGAAAGGTTGGAGGGAGGGGGTAAAGGAAGTTTTGTGTGCGAGGGGCTTGGACTTCCAGCAAGCATGTGTGAGCGTATTTGATAGGAGTGAATGGAGACAAATGGTTTTTTAATACTTGACGTGCTGTTGGAGTGTGAGCAAAGTAGCATTTATGAAGGGATTCAGGAAAACCAGCAGGCCGGACTTGAGTCCTGGAGATGGGAAGTACAGTGTCTGCACTCTGAAGGAGGGGTGTTAATGTTGCAGTTTTATAACTGTAGTGTAAAGCACCCCTCTGGCAAGACAGTGATAGAGTGAATGATGATGAAAGTTTTTCTTTTCCGGGCCACCCTGCCTTGGTGGGAATCGGCCGATGTGTTAATAAAAAAAAAAAAAACATAGTTAGGTATAAATGAGGTGTACATGCCAAAAGCCCCTAATATGCTGTGCATTGTGGGCATTCTTAAGATAAATTAATAGTAGACTACATGGTAAAAAATTATGGTTGATAATTAATAAAATAAGTATAATTGTGTATCTAAGTTGTAAAATTTGAATATACAGTCATACCTCGGTTAACGATATTAATCCATCAGAGAGGGCGTATCTGTAACCGAATCTATCATTATCCGAATCAATTTTCCCCATAAGAATTAATGGAAATAAAATTAATCTGTTTCAGACTTCCATAAGTAGTAAAATAAAATATTTTTTAGAAATTTTTGACATTCAATAATACACAATTTAATGAACATTAAAGACATACATGTCACTTACATTTATTGAAGAGTTGTTGATGTGTGGAGGACAGGAGGAGGGGAAAGGATGGAGTATAGTATGCTAGTGTTTGGAAGGGGAATCCCCTTCCATTAACACTGCAGGTGGCAAGTTCTTTTCTGGGGTTACTGGCCTTTTTCTTTTAATAATAATAATAATAATATAATAATAATTTTTATTTCAATGCATGTTACAAGTGTACAATGTTATTGGTAGTTACAATTATAAAACAATTATAAAACTGTAATGCAAGGAGAGCCACTGGCATGCCATGGCATTAGGGGCAGTTTATTCTAGAGACTTATTCACTAAGTACTTAATGCTAAAGAAATTGATTGAGTTTATTCTAGTTCTGTATTATTTAAATTATAATATGGTTATACATACTATTAAAAGACAATACAAGAGAAATTGGTTGAGTTTAATCTAGTTGTATAATTTATTTCAAATTACAGTATGTTGATGCTATACTAGTATAATAACAATACTAGAAATAGTTTTTAGAGTTTCTTCTAGATATATATTTTATTTCAAATTAAGAAAATGATGATACTATAAGATTTTAAATGACAATATGATGATATGAAATTGCAACAAGTGTTAAGGAGGATGAACATATCAAATTGAGATCATCTTAAGTAAAATAATATTGGGTTTGGAAGTTTGTTACAGTATGAGTATTTAGTATAGGGTGAGTAGGTGATTTTTGAGAAGAGTCTTGAATTGATTTTCCGACAAGGTTAACTTGATATTTACTGGTAATGAATTCCAGATTCTGGGGCCCTTTATGTGCATAGAATTTTTACATTGGTTAGTATGGACTCGGGTATGTCAAATAGTGATCTGTGTCTTGTGTCATGTTCGTGGGACCTATTAAAGTTGTTGAGGAGAATTCTGAGCGCAGGGTTGATATTAGCATGTAGAGTTTTATGTATGTAGAAGGCACATGAATAGGTATGAATATTTTTTATAGTGAGTAGTTTTAAGGTTCTGAATATAGGTGGAGTATGCTGTCTAGAGTGGGAATTTGTTATCATCCTGACTGCAGCCTTTTGCTGGGTTATGAGTGGTCTAAGGTGATTTAATGTTGTTGAGCCCCATGCACAGATTCCATAGGTGAGATAAGGGTAGATAAGAGAATGATATAGTGCACTAGGTCCACTAGGACCAGGTTGAGAGTCACTGGACCCCTCTCTAACCAAAAATCTGTCCAGGGAGCTCTGTGTCTGGTGATTCTTTAACACATCCCTGAAATGAGACACCACTGTCATTGTACAGGTTGCCAGCACGGCCTGCAACAGCATGGTTATGGTGATATTCATCCATAAAGCCATGTACCCTGCTCCACATTCCACAAATCTCCTTAATCACTGAAGGCACCTTCTTCCATCTCTGTTCCACCTCCTCCTCCTCTGAACCATTGTCCTGACCTGTGGTCTCTTGTTGCAGTTGCTATTGAAGCTCTTGCAGATCTTCAGTGGTTAGCTATTCATTGTGCTCCTCCACCAACTGTTCCACATCCTCACCACTCACCTCCAACCCCATGGACTTGCCCAGTTCCACAATTTCTTCCACAACAGGCTCAGGCTCAGGGTTCTGAGGCTCAGCCCCAAAACCTTCAAAATCCCTCTCTAGGACACAGTCTGGCCACAGTTTTCTCCAGGCAGAGTTCAAAGTCCTGGTAGTCACTCCCTCCCAAGCCTTACCTATAAGGTGTACACAATGCAGGACATGGAAATGATTTTTCCAAAAGTCTCTTAGGGTTATATTCATGTCTGTGGTCACATCAAAGCACTTTTGAAACATTGCTTTGGTGTAGAGTTTTTTAAAGTTTGCAATGACCTGCTGGTCCATGGGCTGGAGGAGAGGAGTGGTATTAGGGGGCAAGAACTTCACTTTGATGAACTTAAAGTCCTCCACAATTTTCTCTACCAAGTTTGGAGGATGACAAGGAGCATTGTCCATTATCAGGAGGCACTTAAGTGGCAAATTATTTTCCTGGAGATATTTCTTCACACTGGGGCCAAACACGCCATTGAAGGGATCGCTTGACTGAAAAACACGATTTTTTTTATTTATTTACCAATTGCGCTCATTTTTGGTGTACTATTAGAAGCTCATATAGAAGGAGCTGTGACGAAGTTTCAATAAAATCGGGCAAAAAGCAAATGAGCCACGCAAGATTTACTGAAAATTCCTAAAAGTTCCACTTAAGAGAGATCTACGCCGAAGTGGTAGTTGGAAAAGTTGTTTTGACACTTCCTGCTGATAGAACACTTCTAAGTCCATCGTTCGGTATGTACCAATTCTGTAATAAAGCTTATGTTCATTCTAAAAAAAAATAGTTTGTAGGTTTCTTGACATTTAGCAAAATATCGGACTTTTTCCCCACACAAATCTGAAAATACTTGGGATACTTCAAAAAGGTACATACACATTGGTATAGCAAGCATTCTTCTATGTTTATTGTGAAAATCACCTCAATTCGTTCATTAACCCTTTGGGGGTCAGTGCCGTACTAGTACGTTTTACGAGCAGGGGTTGGTGCCGTACTAGTACGCCCAAATTCTAGCGGCCTCAATTTAAGCAGAAACGTCTGGTAGGCATACATATGAAAGAATGGGTCTGTGTGGTCAGTGTGCGCAGTATAAAAAATCCTGCAGTACACACTGCATAATGAGAGAAAAAAACTCTGACCGTTTTTCGATTAACCCTTGGGGTTTTGGTCGTACTAGTACGTCTTACGCACTGGGGTTATTGACGTACTAGTACTCCTAAATTCTAGCGCCCTCAAATCAAGCAGAAACAAGCTGTTAGGCCTAGATGTGATAGAATGGGTCTGTGCGGTCAGTGTGCGCGGTATAAAAATTCCTGCACCACACAGTGCATAATGAGGAAAAAAACTCTGACCGTGTTTTGGTTTAAAACAGCGACTTTGCAGTCTATTTTCGTATGGTATTTATTGTTGTATTCTCGTTTTCTTGTTCTTATTTGATAGAATGGACGATATATTACAGAAATAGAGAGGATTTTGATTGGTTTGACAATAACAAGTACCTTGAAATTGAGCTCAAAGTAGCGAAAATGTTCGATTTTGACGATGTTAAAGAGTAAACAAATCACACCATGCGTCCAATACACATCAACTGGCGAGTCTAATATTCATGCACAAGTGCTCTGATATTATTTATACCATTTTTACAATGATGCAGTTGTATACATAACAATAAATCTTCTATTTTTTGTGCGAATAAAAATTCAAAATGGAAAGCAAAAGTAATGTAAGAGGGCCTGGAGACGTAACTAATGAACAGAGAAGATGTTATTTTAGTGCCAGGAATGTCTGTCTTGTTTATTATGGGTCCTATTTTGAAATTGGCATCGTTTGAAATTTGTGTGAAATTGGTTAAATTGCCATTTTCTGACCACTATTTTGGGTAGTTGAAATTAGTAAATAGGCAGTTTCGTGTACTCAATCGATAGAACAAATGGAGATCTAGCGAAATAGCTATAATTGTAGTAGACTGAAACATTGTAATGTGCCGAAAATAGGGCTCAAAGTGGGCGAAATCGCCGATGCGTAAGTGTCATGGCTACCGCTAACTTCGCGAAAGCATAATTCCTTTAGTTTTCGATCAAATTTCATAATTTTTGTGGCGTTATGATCGGAAAAAGATTCTCTATCATTCCATAAGAAAAAATAATTTTTTTATTTTTTTTAAATTCGTGGACCCTGAGAACGAGTTTCAGAGACCCCCCTTGGACCCCCAAAGGGTTAAAACAGCGACTTTGCAGTCGATTTTCGTATGGTATATATTGATGTATTCTCGTTTTCTTGGTCTCATTTGATAGAATGGAAGATATATTACAGAAATAGAGATGATTTTGATTGGTATGACAATGACAAGTACCTTGAAATTGAGCTCAAAGTAGCAAAAATGTTCGATTTTTGACGATGTTCAAGAGTAAACAAATCACACCATGCCTCCAATACACATCAACTGGCGAGTCTTATATTCATGCACAAGTGCTCTGATATTATTTGTACCATTTTTACAATGATGCAGTTGTATACATAACAGTAAATCTTCTATTTTTGTGAAAATAAAATTCGAAATGAAAAGCAAAAGTAATGGAACAGGGGCCTGGACGTGACTAATGAACAGAGAACATGTTATTTTAGTGCCAGGAATGTCTGCCTTGTTTATTCTGGACCATATTTTGAAATTGGCATCGTTTGAAATTTGTGTGAAATTGGAAAATTACCATTTTCTGACCACTATTTTGGGTAGATGAAATTGGTAAATAGGCAGTTTCTTGTACTCAATCGATAGACAAAATGGAGTTCTATCGAAATAGCTATAGTTTTAGGAGACTGAAACATTGGAATTTGTCGAAAATAGGGCTCAAAGTGGGCAAAATCGCCGATGCGTAAGTGTCATGTACCGCTAACTTGCGAAAGCATAATTCCGTTAGTTTTCGATCAAATTTCATAATTTTGGTGGCGTTATGATCGGAAAAAGATTCTCTATCATTTCATAAGAAAAAATTAATTTTTTTTTTTCCAAAAATTTTTCGACCCCAGGAACACTTTCCTGAGAAGGCCTGTCGACCCCCAAAGGGTTAATAATGATGGTACATGGCTAAATAGGTAAATAACTTACTTCCGAGATAATGGCCGAAGCGTGCGGCAGCACGAGTACTCGAAGAAATTTTTTTTTTCCCGAAAAAAGACTTTTTTCCACTGTTTTCATCATCTATGAGTGTCTACTACAGTTTACCATCGCTAGATCCGTTTTCTCTCATAACAGGATGTGAGAATGGGAAGAAATAATCCTTATGGGCGATCTTACCCTCCCACTAACTGGCGATATACCGTCATATTATGCCACATAATATTTATTCTGGTGTGTTTTTCATGTTTCTATGCTATTAATATGTCGCCTTATGTCATAATAGATCAATTGTAGTAAGTAAATAAACATTATTATTGATATTAGCGTAAGAAAAGAACAAGTTGTTTACTGGTGTGTGTTGGCCGCTACATCGTAATTTATGGCCTGTCAGCACTTCTTATCCGAGGCCAGAGAAGGCTTCTGATTGGTTCTTAGGCCATATTAGCCCCGCCCACTCTCCTATGATCTCAAATGGTGAATTTGTATTATATTAGAGAGAAAAATATAAGAAATTGATAGAAAAAAAGGAATTTTTGTTTTTTTGCCACGTCAGCGCGCATGTTATGACAGACGCCATCACCACACATGTTATAAATTACTATAACTCCTTGTAGAAACATTGTATAATGATGAGAATTATACGAGGGGGTTGCCAGAAAGATCAGCTATTTTTCGGTAAGAAAATCTCAATTTTCGTAGTTTTTTTTTTTTTTTTTTTCTGAGCGCGCTCCATGTGTCAGCGCCCCTGAACCACTCTAAGAAAATGTCCTTTGTGACCCATGCCTTTTTGTTAGACTTCCACATCACACACAAGTTAGACTTGGTGATACCGCATCTGCCAAACACTCGGGGATTTTCAGAATGATACACCAGTAAAGGCTTCACTTTGCAATCACCACTGGCATTAGCACAAAGTATCAAAGTTAGCCTGTCTTTCATAGGCTTGTGTCCTGGCTGTGCCTTTTCCTCCTGAGTAATGAAGGTCCTGTTGGGCATTTTCTTCCAAAACAGGCCTGTTTAATCACAATTAAACACTTGTTGGGGAGGAATTCTTCAGCCTTTATGTACCCCTGGAATTCAGGCACATATTTTTCCACCGCAATTTTGTCACAACTGGCTGCGTCACCATGGCTCACAACACTATATATTCCACTTTGATTCTTAAATTTTTGAAACCAGCCTCTGCTGGCTTTAAATTCGCTCACTTTAGCACTGGTTGCAGGCATTTTCTTAACGAGATCACCATGCAACTGCCTTGCTTTTTCACATATTATTGCCTGCGAAACACTATCTCCTGCTAACTGTTTCTCGTTGATCCACACCCGGTGGTCTGGTGGCTAGAGATCTCGCTTCACACACGGAGGGCCCGGGTTCGATTCCCGGCGGGTGGAAACATTTTGACGTGTTTCCTTACACCTGTTGTCATGTTCACCTGGCAGCAAAATAGGTACCTGGGTTGTTAGTCGACTGGTGTGGGTCGCATACTGGGGGACAAGATTAAGGACCCCAATGGAAATAAGACAGACAGTCCTCGATGACGCACTGACTTTCTTGGGTTATCCTGGGTGGCTAACCCTCCGGGGTTTAAAATCCGAAGAAATCTTATCTTATCTTAACAACAAATTTTCCACATCTTCCAGCACTTGCGATCTCTGTTTTGTGATCACATATGCACCTTTCGCAACAACAGCTTCCTTGATTTTACATGTATTTCCCTTGGCCACAATGGTAGCGATGGTAGAATAGGCTTTACCATGCAGCCTGGCCAGCTCAGTGATATGCACTCCACTTTCATATTTTTCTATTATCTCCTTCAGTTCTACTGTATTTCTGAGCCTCTTTACCACACGGCTGGCACTAGGAGCTTTCTTTGGACCCATTATAGCTTATTTAGCAGGTGCAAGCACTAAAAACAGTGGAATAATGACAATATACTGGTATGAATGCGTGGGTGGCGGTCGCTCGCTTGTAAACAATAGCACACTGACGCTCCCTGGAGAGCCCGCACAGCTGGGCGCCACGCGGACGCGTCCAATACGAATATCATAAACCGAGTCAATATTTTGACGTAAAAATGTATCGCTAACCAAATTTATCATTATCCGACGCCATCGTTAACCGAGGTATGACTGTAAGTTGAACATAATAATTTATTAATTGTATCAATGCAATTAATTGAGTGAGATAACAATTTAAAACAATTAGTTGCATTGCAATTACAGTTTTTTTTTTTATTAACACATCGGCCGATTCCCACCAAGGCAGGGTGGCCCGAAAAAGAAAAACTTTCATCATCATTCACTCCATCACTGTCTTGCCAGAGGGGTGCTTTACACTACAGTTATAAAACTGCAACATTAACACCCCTCCTTCAGAGTGCCGGCACTGTACTTCCCATCTCCAGAACTCAAGTCCGGCCTGCCGGTTTCCCTGAATCCCTTCATAAATGTTACTTTGCTCACACTCCAACAGCACGTCAAGTATTAAAAACCATATGCCTCCATTCACTCCTATCAAATACGCTCACACATGCTTGCTGGAAGTCCAAGCCCTCGCACACAAAACTTCCTTTACCCTCCCTCCAACCTTTCCTAGGCCGACCCCTACCCCGCCTTCCCTCCACTACAGATTTATACACTCTCGAAGTCACTCTGTCTCGTTACATTCTCTCTACATGTCCAAACCACCTCAACAACCCCTCCTCAGCTCTCTGGACAATCGTTTTATGTAATCCCGCACCTCCTCCTAATTTCCAAACTCCGAATTCTCTGCATTATATTCACACCACACATTGACCTCAGACATGACATCTCCACTGCCTCCAGCCTTCTCCTCGTTGCAACATTCATCACCCATGCTTCACACCCATATAAGAGCGTTGGTATAACTATACTCTCATACATTCCCCTCAATTACAGTTTATGTGGTCATTATAATGTAAATGTTAGAGAAACAGGTTTTTACATTTAAGTGATTAATCAACTTTGTTGGGAATGTTTGATATTGTGCACTTAGGTTTGGGTGAGAAGGTGGTTTTTTAGCATCGTTTCGAATTGGGGTACAGGCAGGGTTTCTTTGGCAATCACAGGTAATGAATTCCAAATTTTCGGGCCTTTTATATGCATTGAGATTTTGCTTAGTGTTAGATGGACACGGAGAACATCGTGGAGTGCTCTGTGTCTAGTGTTATGGTCATGTGTCCTGTTAAAATTGGTAAAGTTTGAGTGGTGGGTTAATATTTCCATAGAGTGTTCTATGTATGTAAAAAGGAGGAAAAAAAATATGGATGTCTTGTATGGTGGTAAGTTTTTTTTTTTTTTTTTTTATTAACACGGGGGCCCCGATTCCCACCAAGGCAGGGGGGAAAAAAAAAAAACTTTCGTCATCATTCACTTTTTTTACTGTTTTGGGAGGGGGTGTTTTACCCTTTTTTAAAACTCAACATTTAAAACCCTTTTCCCGAGTGCGAACCCGTACTTCCCATCTTCGGGGCTCAAGCCCGGGGCCCCCCGGGTTTTCCCCCGAACCCCCTTTTAAAAAGTTTTTTTGCTCCCTCCCAACACGTCAAGTATTAAAAAACCCTTTGTCTCCATTCACTCCCATAAAACGCACACGCTCTTTTTGGAAATCCAAACCCCTCGCACCAAAAAACCCTTCTACCCCCTCCCCAAACCTTTTTCCCCCGGGGCCCCCCCCCCCCCCGCCTTCCCCCCACCCCGAAAATTTTTCCTCCGGTCATTCTGTTTCGTTCCTTCTCTCCCATGTCCGAACCACCCCCCCAAACTCCCCGGGGCCCCCCGGGTAACAGCTTTTTGGGGGTCCCCCCTCCCCCAATTTCCAAAATCCCAAAATTTTTTGCATTTATTTACCCCCTTGCCCGGAAAAAGACATCTCCCCCCGCCTC
>WNWK01022770.1:0-32005 GCA_009830355.1 Cherax destructor
AACGACATAGATGAGGGAATGAATAGCAACATAAGCAAATTTGCTGATGACACCAAAATAGGCCGTCCAATTCATTCTCATGAGGACATTAGAGCACTCCAGGATGATTTGAATAGACTGATGCAGTGGTCGGAGAAGTGACAGATGCAATTTAATGTAGACAAATGCAAAGTTCTAAATGTTGGGCAGGACAATAACCATGCCACATATAAACTGAATAATGTAGATCTTAATACTTGTGATTGCGAGAAGGATTTAGGAGTTCTGGTTAGCAGTAATCTGAAACCAAGACAACAGTGCATAAGTGTTCGCAATAAAGTTAACAGGATCCTTGGCTTCATATCAAGAAGTATAAATAATAGAAGTCCTGAGGTTGTTCTTCAACTCTATATATCTTTGGTTAGATATATAGAGTTATGCTGCACAGTTCTGGTCACCGTAATACAGAATGGATATAAATGCACTGGAAAACGTACAGAGGAGGATGACAAAGTTGATCCCATGTATCAGAAATCTCCCCTATGAAGATAGATTGAAGGCCCTGAATCTGCACTCTCTAGAAAGGCGTAGA
Source organism: Cherax destructor (assembly GCA_009830355.1). NCBI lineage: Eukaryota > Metazoa > Arthropoda > Malacostraca > Decapoda > Parastacidae > Cherax > Cherax destructor. The sequence goes on from WNWK01022770.1 coordinate 572, forward strand.
ATTAGGGGAGATATGATTGAGGTGTATAAATGGAAAACAGGAATAAACAAAGGGGATGTAAATAGCGTGCTGAAAATATCCAGCCAAGACAGGACTCGCAGCAATGGTTTCAAGTAGGAAAAGTTCAGATTCAGGAAGGATATAGGAAAGCATTGGTTTGGTAATAGAGTTGTGGATGAGTGGAACAAACTCCCGAGTACCGTCGTAGAAGCTAAAACGTTGTGTAGTTTTAAAAATAGGTTAGATAAATACATGAGTGGGTGTGGGTGGGTGTGAGTTGGACCTGACTAGCTTGTGCTACTAGGTCAGATGCCGTACTAATTCCTTAAGTGGAAGTGACCTGACTACCTGGAGTTTACCTGGAAAGGGCTAACTCCAGGTGGTCGGGTCTAAGCAGGGGAGTGATGGACCTGCCTCGCATGGGTCAGTAGGCCTGCTGCAGTGTTTCTTTTTTCTTATGTCATTCACATTACTTATCCTAATAACGACCCTTGCAGAACCCCGCTTGTCACTCTTTCGCATCCTAACATCACTTCCTGGAAAAGCAGTTTCCTAGGACTAAGGCGCTCTGTCAACTACCGGTGTGAATTCTTTATTATTCCCGCCTGCTCCTCAAATTCTTGCCCTAGTCTCTTGTGAAGTATAATATAAAATGCCTTCCCACAGGCCTAGAAAATATAAACTACCCATCTCTCTCTCTTTCTTGACTCATTTCTGTCACTTCGTCACAGATCTGCAGCAGGTTAATAAGACAAGATTTGCCATCTTAAAACCCGTCCTGACTACAGTTTATGAAATCCCTTGCAAGTGGTCTACCACTCTACTAATTATCTACATACATGTCAGTGATGCTGGCCTCCAGTTCAACAATTCCTGTTTCCTTAAATGTCGGGACTGCATTCTCTATTTTCAAGATCTATGTTAATTGAGCTGTGTCGATTACCTTGTTGAAGATTCTGTCTAGTGGTTCAAACAGTTCCTCGGCTCCTCTCATAGAATTCATGGTGACGTCTTTTCAGGTCCATTTATCTTTAATGTTTCTGGCTCACTTAAAATATTTTTTTTTCTATTTCCCTGTTGTGTATATGTTTTCTAATACCCGTCGGTATAACCGTTGCTCTAGGCCCTCTGGTATTGCTCGCTTCCATTGTTCTATAATCCATCTGCATTTGTTTACCACACTCTAAGCTTTCATTCCTTTGCAATGCTCTGATTCTTGTGGTCAAGTTTTTATCTGCTGAGCATCTGCAGAGAGTAGGGTAGGTAGCTCTGGGGCTGGAGTATACAGGGAAAGGAGGCAGGTGTGTCCCCAGATGATTAGCTTGATTAAACGTTGTTTCTTACGGGAGTACCTTTTAGTCTTTTAAAAAACTTTCAGTTCCCCAAAGTATTCTCATCCAATGAACCCAGTGAGCCTTTTATTCATCAACAAGCATTGTTCACTTGCACCTCCCTTGCAATATTGCATATCCCCTTCAGTTTCCTCTGGAAAAAATAATCTTTTATTCAATTCCTCATCCAATTTGATGTTTAGACCTTGTATAATCATATCTACAGTACCACTAACCTCATACACTCTTCTCACCTGTGTGAGCAAACAGCTCACACTGTGAGGCCCTTGGTTCGATCCCCGGTAAGGGTGAAAACATTAGGTGTGTTTCCTTAATACACCTGCTGTTCCTCTTCACCTGTCAGGAAAATAGGTACCTGGGTGTTAGCAGACTGGTGTGGGTCGCACGGCGAGGATCCGGGTTCGATTCCCGGCGAGGGTAGAAACATTGGACGTTTTTCATTACACCGCTTGTCTATGTTCCCCATCAGTAAAGTGGGTACCTGGGTGTTAGTTGACTGGTGTGGGTCGCATACTGGGACAAAACTGACCTAATTTGCCCGAAATGCTCTGCATAACAAGCGGCTTTCTATGTAGTAGTATGTCATTGATGTCAGGTAGGCCTGTATACCTTGTACATGTACTTGTAGAAATAAAGATACTATACTATACTATAAAGCTACGTATGGAGCATGTACTCACGTAATTATGGTTGCAGACGTAGAGTCAAAGGTAATGGCCCCACCTCTTCACTAGTCGCTACTAGGTCCACTCTCTCGCTGCTCCGTGAGCTTTATCGCATCCTACCTTCACTACTACATTCTCCAGATGGTCCCACTTCCTATCATCGCTGTGCCTCATCTGAGTCTTCAAGTTCCAGTCGTCACCCCTTGTGCTTCATCTCTGACCCATCATGTCCCTATCCACCTCGTCAATTCCTCGCGGTAATTTATATGTCGTTATCATGTGTTCCCTGTCCCCCCCCCCCATCTCTTCTGTCGTCCAGTGTCATCAGGTCGATTTCCCTTAACCTTTCCTCGTAGGCCATACCCCTTAGCTCAGGAGCTAGTCTTGTTGCAAACCTTTGCACTTTCTCTAATTTCTTGATGAGCTTGACTGGGTGTGGGTTCCATACTGATGCTGCATACTCCGATATGGGACTGACGTACACGGTGTACAGAGTCTGAAACGATTCCTTACTAAGGTGTTAAAACGCTGTTCTTAAGTTTACCAGCCGTCCATATGCTGCAGCAGTTATTTGCTAGATATGCGCCTCAGATGTGCCCGGTATTATACTCACCCCAAGATCCCAATTCCTTGAGTGAGGTTTCCAGTCCTTGGCCCCCTAGCCTGTACTCTGTTTGCGATCTTCTTTGACCTTCCACATTCTTCCTGACTTCACTTGGTGGGGTTAAACTCCAGGAGCCAGTTGTTGGACCAGGCTTGTAGCCTGTCCATATCCCTTTGTAGTCGTACCTGATCTTTATCTATTTGAATTCTCCACATTAGTTTCATATTGTCTGCAAACAGGGAAACCTCTGAATCTATCCCTTCCGTCATGTCATTCACATATACCAAAAACAACACTATCCCTAGGACTGACCCATGTAGAACCCCGCTCGTCACAGGCGCCACTCTGATACCTCGCCACGTACCATCACTCGTTGTTTCCTTCCCGTTAGGTATGTTCTGATCCATTGCAGTGTCTTTCTTGTTATTCCTGCCTGCTCATCTAGCTGTCGCACTAATCTCTTCTACGGAACTGTGTCGATAGCCTTCTTACAGTCCAGGAAAATGTAGTCTAATGTCTCCTGTCTTACTTCTGTTAACTTGTAGTAAAACTCCTGTAGGTTTGTGACAGGAATTTCCCCTCTCTGAAACCGTGCTGGGTTTCGTGTATGAGCTCGTTCCTATCTAGCTGCTCCTCCACTCTTCTGATAACCTTCTCCATGACTTAACATTCTATACAGGTCAGTGATTCTGGTCTGTAGTTTAAGACCATTGGAAAAATATTTTATGTACCCAAGGTATAAATAAAACGTAGTTAATTACTTCTTACTTGTATACTCACTTCTACTTTAAACACTAATCAGTTTTGTTTAAGAAAAAAAAAAGTTTCCTTTATATAATCTTTTGTAGGTCCCACCCTTCCTTCTTTTCATGAAAAAAACGGGAAAATTGAAAATTATTTTCATGCGTTAAATTCTGATTGCCTGATCTGACTGGCTCCACCGCTCAGTGCTAATAACTTCATTAAGCAAATCCTGAGGCGGCTACAAACTTAATATGTTGGTAAATTTTAGGATAATGGTTTCCCAGATATCAAGAGAATAATACCTCTTCAGCTATGCTTAAAAAATATTGTTCTTAGTCGATTGTTTGAATTATAGTTTAAGGCTGCGTCTGTTCCTATTTGCTTTTTGTATTGAACAAATGGGGATAGAATTGCTATGGTAACTTGTCAGTATCAATTCTGATTCGCTTCAAACCTTAAATGCTAACATATAACTGCACTAGAAACTTATGCTGCATTCTATACTATTCGTCTCACATACAGGTGTTTTGTTATTTAAATAATTTCTTATAGATTCTTATACGTGCGCGTACCATTCTGAAGAATGTTTATTGTGGGTGAGTGGTTGATATTTTGCATATGATGCCACATAGTTTGAAAGTCTTGGTTGTGCACTGACAGCAACACTGAAATGATCTTCAATGATTCGTGTTTGGCAATGTGTAATAAGAGATATAATATTATATCTTTCTGGTTTCATGTTATTTGTTGAAAAAAATTCTAACTTTTATATTTTTTTTTGAAGATAAGCCATAAACATTGTCTTCTTATATAAAAGATAATGCATGATTTTTTTTACAAATTAGGTTGACTGTCAACAGAAGTGCCGCTCGTCATTATGTGACCCAAAAAAAAAACAGTGACCTAAAACCAACCTGAAGTTGTGAGGCAAAGATCATAAAGGCACAATACCACGAATAGAACAACACACAAATATCCCGCACACACTGCGGCAAAGTCACACTGTGACTTTGCCGCAGTGTGACTTTGTCACAGTGTGACTGTCACTGTGTACGGGTTATTTGTGTATAGTGAGACAAGTTTACCCGTTTTACCCCTCTCTTCTTGTCTACCCACAACTTTGATCACTGTTCTGTCTTACCTCGGTCGTTCTCCCTCTGTATTCTTACCATCCTCTTATGGCCTTATTTTACATAAATGTATTCGATAATTTCAATTTGACACCTACATTTTAATTCTGCAGTTTAAGCTAAACTTAAACTTTTCTTGTGTATACTTGTTAATTAAGACTAATCAATACACGCCCCCACCTAGGGAAATGTGAGCAGAGAGTTTGATCAAGTTCTGCTGATTTGTTTGCTCTCCATTAAGACGAGACTGACACCCCACCATAAGCAAATACTCTTAATGATCGTCTCACTCTTGGTTGCACCTTATGTACTTACCAAAATTAGTTCCTTTGCTATATCTGGAGAAATCCTTTTCATTTTGACTGCAGATTTACACCACAAATATTACCGAGTCTATATGCTTGAGGGTGATGAGGTGCAGCTCCTGCCCCTTATCACCATACATGGTGTATCTGAAAAATAGGCTAACTGTCACTCTCTGACAGTTATTTATTCAGAGGTTGGGCTGTAGCTTGATGTGGCTTGGTTGAATTGATATTGAAGATTGAGTTGCTGCTCCTGAACATGAGTTCCCAGTCTTTGGTCTGCTATACAACTGTACGACTCTGCTAGAGAATGTTGATCTCCAGCATCTGGGCCTGCCACTTAGATATTTAGTTCATTTAGATCTTGCTTCTCATCCATGTTAAGAAATACGTATCAGCACCTAGGCGGCTTGACAAGGCTGTTCAGCTTTAGCTTCAAGGCCTGCTGAACGTGTTGAGCACCAACTCCTGGCACTACTCATCTACATATCTGTGTTTAAAGAGGTTGAACTTCAGTTTCTGTGCATGAAATTTCGCTTTTTAGGGATTTTGGTCCCAGTTCACAGGTTTATTGGGATACTGAGATCTTGCTTCCCAGCTAACTGATAATGACAAGATTCCTAGTTAATTAGGGCCATTATATTTTAATTCCTGGCCTGGCTACTCATTATCCTGGCCTGGCTACTAATCCTACTGGCCTGACTACTAATCCTACTGGCCTGACTACTAATCCTACTGGCCTGACTACTAATCCTACTGGCTTGGTTACTCATCTTCCTGGCCTGGCTACTCATCCTACTGGCTGTGTTTGAGAAAACTAAACACTTAACTCACCCCTTCCAAATCACTTACCTATCCAGCTTCAACTCAACTCTCTCCCACACCCTTACAAGTCCTCTGCATTCACTCACATACTTCTACAACTCTGTCCATACCCACGCATTTGCTCCTACACCCCTACAACTCACTAGAACACCCCTACAACTCACTAGAACACCCCTACAACCCACTAGAACATCCATTCAGCTCACTATAACACCCCTACAACTCACTAGAACACCCCTACAACTCACTAGAATACCTCAAGAACTCATTCGAACACCCCTACAACTAACTAGAACACCCCTACAACTCACTAGAACACCCCTACAACCCACTCGAACATACATTCAGCTCACTAGAACACCCATACAACTCACTCGAACACCCCTACAACCCACTCGAACACCCCTACAACCCACTCGAACACCCCTACAACCCACTCGAACACCCCTACAACCCACTCGAACACCCCTACAATTCCCACATCTCTACTACTAATTCTCACACCCCTATAACTTCCACACCACTTCGACTAACTTCTAAAACTTGCCTCAACATTTCAATAACTCAGTCCTATATTCCTACAACTTTTACAGTTGAATCATATAGCCATGGAACTCCTTCCCACACTCCAACTCATTTCCTTGTTCCTCCTATTTACTCAAATGTCTCTATAACTCTGCCGTCGTATTCTTGTAGCCCTTCTACTAATTGCAAAATTCATACTATCATCACTTTAAGTCACTCCCACACATACTGAACTCACTCCCACACATACTGAACTCACTCCCACACATACTGAACTCACTCCCACACATACTGAACTCACTCCCACAACCATTCATCTAATGCCTCACCCTTCCAACTCACAGAAGAAATCCTTTAACTCAATTTCACTCACATTTAACTCTCACCCAGATGTTTGTACTGGGCACCTGATGGGTGAAGCATTGATGGCTGAGTGGACTAAGCCGTCTCGGAATTTTGGCTGGTTCTCAGTATTCGTAATTACATAAAACCATTCAGAAAGAACAGAAAGGAACAATACTGTGATTGGAACAATTCACGAATAACCCGCACATAGGAGACGTTTCGGTCCGACTTAAACCATTTACAAAGTCACACTGACAGAAAAGGGAGACGGAGCCAGTGGCAGGGTCTGGACAAGAGAGGTAGGAAGAATAGTAGTGGTGAGGCAAGTAGTGGTAGTAGTAGTAGAAGTAGTAGGGGTAAGGCTGGTAGTGGAAGTAGTGGTAGTATAAAGTAGGGAGAGTGGTTGGTGGGACAAGAATAGAAAGGGGGAGTGAGGGAAGGCAAAAGTGAAGGTAGGGGCCAAAGCTAGTAGAAAAGGAAGTAGTAGTAGTAGTGGGGTCAGTCAAAGGTCAAGAGGAGCACTGCAGGAGAACTAAGGACCCTCAAGGGTAAGACCAAAAACACACGAGATGGGGGGGAAGGGGTAAAGGACAGAACACTCTAGGCAGAAGAAAGAATACCCAAGACAAGAAAAGGGAAAATAGGAAAGGAGAAGAGGTAGAGAGAGGAGGAGAAAAAAGAATCAGGTTTAGTCACGTGTGTTCTGAAGTTTGAAGCATTTGATAATGTAATGGGAAAGGAAGACGTCTACAGTGACAAAGCCTCGACTAAGATTCGTACAAATTGTTTATAAGGGATGATTCAACAAGTCGCCGACTGTGAAAGTTAGATGCAGGGTTTACCTCTCTTCCCGCTATAGACGCCCTTGGTGTCTATTTCATACTCGTCCTGTCCTCTGCAGAACTTTGGAGAAACTGGCCGTTCTCTGACAGACTCAGGGAGAACAAAAGTAGTGTTAGGCTTGGAGACACCAATTATTATTATTATAATCAAAAGAAGCGCTAAACCATGGAGACACCAATAATGCTTTTTTATGTCATGTTAGAAATCACGGTCATTCTACTGACTGGTCATCTGCTTAATCTGTCTACCTTGCTTCTTTCTAACTTTCATAGTCACCGTTTTGTTGAATTATAATATATATAAATATATAGTATATATATATATATATATATATATATATATATATATATATTATTGATTCTTTATCTTTTAACCCCACACCTCTTGCCAAGACCCTCGCATTCACTACTCTTACAACCCCATCTATAAATATATTGAACAACCACGGTGACATCACACATCCTTGTCTAAGGCCCACTTTTACTGGGAAATAGTCCCCCTCCCTACTACACACTCTAACCTGAGCCTCACTATCCTCATAAAAACTCTTCACTGCTTTCAGTAACCTACCTCCTATTCCATACACCTGCAACATCTGCCACATTGCCCCCCTATCCACCCTATCATACGCCTTTTCCAAATCCATAAATGCCACAAAAGCCTCTTTACCCTTATCCAAATACTGTTCACCTATATTTTTCACTGTAAACACTTGGTCTACACACCCCCTACCTTTCCTAAAGCCCCCTTGTTCATCTGCTATCCTGCTTTCTGTCTTACTCTTAATTCTTTCAATAATAACTCTACCATACACTTTACCAGGTACACTCAACAGACTTATTCCCCTATAATTTTTGCACTCTTTTGTCCCCTTTGCCTTTATACAAAGGAACAATACACGCTCTCTGCCAATCCTAGGTACCTTACCCTCTTCCATACATTTATTAAATAATAGCACTAACCACTCCAAAACTATATCCCCACCTGCTTTTAACATTTCTATCTTTATCCCATCAATCCCAGCTGCCTTACCCCCTTTCATTCTACCCACTGCCTCATGAACTTCCCCCACACTCACAACTGGCTCTTCCACACTCCTACAAGATGTTATTCCTCCTTGCCCTATACACGAAATCACAGCTTCCCTGTCTTCATCAACATTTAACAACTCCTCAAAATATTCCCTCCATCTTCCCGATACCTCTAACTCTCCATTTAATAACTCTCCTCTCCTATTTTTAACTGTCAAATCCATTTGTTCCCTAGGCTTTCTCAACTTATTAATCTCACTCCAAAACTTTTTCTTATTTTCAACAAAGTGGGAGTTGTCACAATTGCTTTTTGCTGATGACACTGTGCTTTTGGGAGATTCTGAAGAGAAGTTGCAGAGGTTGGTGGATGAATTTGGTAGGGTGTGTAAAAGAAGAAAATTGAAAGTGAATATAGGAAAGAGTAAAGTGATGAGGATAACAAAAAGATTAGGTGACGAAAGATTGGATATCAGATTGGAGGGAGAGAGTATGGAGGAGGTGAATGTATTCAGATATTTGGGAGTGGACATGTCAGCAGATGGGTCTATGAAGGATGAGGTGAATCATAGAATTGATGAGGGAAAAAGGGTGAGTGGAGCACTTCGGAGTCTGTGGAGACAAAGAACTTTGTCCATGGAAGTAAAGAAGGGAATGTATGAGAGTATAGTTATACCAACACTCTTATATGGGTGTGAAGCATGGGTGATGAATGTTGCAACGAGGAGAAGGCTGGAGGCAGTGGAGATGTCATGTCTGAGGTCAATGTGTGGTGTGAATATAATGCAGAGAATTCGGAGTTTGGAAATTAGGAGGAGGTGCGGGATTACCAAAACTATTATCCAGAGAGCTGAGGATGGGTTGTTGAGGTGGTTCGGACATGTAGAGAGAATGGAACGAGACAGAATAACTTCGAGAGTGTATAAATCTGTAGTGGAGGGAAGGCGGGGTAGGGGTCGGCCTAGGAAAGGTTGGAGGGAGGGGGTAAAGGAAGTTTTGTGTGCGAGGGGCTTGAACTTCCAGCAAGCATGTGTGAGCGTATTTGATAGGAGTGAATGGAGACAAATGGTTTTTAATACTTGACGTGCTGTTGGAGTGTGAGCAAAGTAGCATTTATGAAGGGATTCAGGGAAACCGGCAGGCCGGACTTGAGTCCTGGAGATGGGAAGTACAGTGTCTGCACTCTGAAGGAGGGGTGTTAATGTTGCAGTTTTATAACTGTAGTGTAAAGCACCCCTCTGGCAAGACAGTGATGGAGTGAATGATGATGAAAGTTTTACTTTTTCGGGCCACCCTGCCTTGGTGGGAATCGGCCGATGTGTTAATAATAAAAAATAATATATATTATTGCCTACCTGTCCTGTCCTTCTCACTTTAAAAAGGTCGAGGTGCAATAATTCAATGGATTTTTAACTATTTCTTTTCTTAGGGAGACAAGAACCACAACTAAAATTTAAAAGGCCTTTTAATGTCATATTGTTTTTAGAATCATATCAATTATAAGTCATTTGCGTTTCTCTCGTGTCCTACGAGTGCAAGAATATATACACTGAACTATATACATGATCTTAAGGTATCATTACATTTCATCCTTTCAAAGTTATATAAGGCAACCTCACGAGGTTCTTCAGACCGCCTGTGAGAAATCAAAATAATTTAACACGGGACGTAAACCACACGTTTGTCCCCTACGGGCACCTTCTATCGTATTCACAAAGTAATATGGATCTGTTACAACAGAGTATCTCAAAGGAATGCGCCTTAGGCTGAAGGCCAGGTGCTACTGCTTGCTGTGTTGAGGGGCGACCTGACATGAGGTAGGGCAGGTGTCATTCTCAGAGATAGCTCGGGGTTGAACCAGAGACTGGTCGTTACTCAAGTGGTTAACAATACCCGCACTGTTACTCCTAACCTATGACGATAAGTCAAGTTACAATACACATTAATTGAACATGATTCCATTTAGTAAGATATTATGGCTACAGATATATATATATATATATATATATATATATATATATATATATATATGTGTGTGTGTGTGTGTGTGTGTGTGTGTGTGTCTGTGTGTGTGTGTGTCTGTGCCCTCCGGAAAAAGGATGGAGGAATCAGGCCCATTGCAGTGGGAAACAAACACCCTTCGGCGCCAAGTCGCCAAGTCAAGAGGCTGCCGCAATGTTGAAACCAACTCAGCTCGGTTTTGGTGTTCAACAAGGCTGTGAAGCAGCTGCCCATGCAGCACGACTATACATTAACAACATGTCCAATGAAAAAACCTTGATCAAATTGAACTTTGCCAATGCTTTCAACTCAGTCAGAAGGGATGCTGCTCTCCAAGCAGTTTCTAGACACTTCCCTTCCCTCTATCCCTTCATAGAATCGTGTTATAGTGTGGCTTTTAAACTATTGTTTGGGGATCATGAAATTGACTCGTGTGAGGGTGTGCAACAGGAGGACCCTCTCGCCCCCTTTCTATTCTGTCTAGTCATCAAGAAAGTCACAGAAGAGCTCTCCAGCGAGCTCAATATCTGGTTCTTGGATGATGGTACCCTAGCTGGCACTACTGATATCCTAGGGGATATCAGGAAAATTAAAGGCACGGGAGAGAGCCTGGGCCTATCTTTAAACCCCACCAAATGTGAAATAGTTTGTACCAATCGACAGATGATCCAGAACATTAATGCTGTTTTACCAGGGGCATGAGCCATTGATCCTGCCAACAGCACTCTCCTTGGTGCTCCTCTTGGGCCTAATGCCATCACCCTGGTCCTAGAAAAAAAAATCTCAGACCTCAGGACGAAGGAAGGCATGATGAAAGACATTGATACACATGATGCCTTTACCTACTCACCAGGTGCCTGTTAATCCCAAAACTTACCTACTTCCTGAGATGCTCCCCAGCCTTCAGCAGTCCGAAACTCAAGAAATATGACTCTCTCCTCAAGACCATGCTGGAGAGTGTGTTGAATCTTTCCCTCGAAGATGGACAGTGGTTGCAAGTCTCACTTCCAGTCAGACTTGGTGGGCTGGGAGTACGCAAATCCTCCCAGATTACCCTACCAGCTTTTCTATCCTCTTTCATAGCATCAAATGAGTTAATAAAACAAATTCTTCCAGAGAACCTCAGTGATTCAGCAGGAATACAGGACCCTAGCTATGCCATTGTCATCACTGAATGAGAGATTCTTGCTGCTCCAGCACCAAAACCTAGTGCAGAACTGGCCTACAAACAGTCAAGTTGGGATGGCCCCATCACTGAAAAGATGCTTGCCAACATGCTTAGGGCTGTAACATCACACAGGGAGACTGCTCATCTTCTAGCTGTGAGTGCACTTCACTTAGGGACTTCCTCCAAACAGTTCACATTTCGGCAATGGGAACACGCCTCGACCCTAAGACCCTCCGTATTGCAGTGGCTCTGCGCCTTGCTGCCCCAATTCACACGGAACATATGTGTATTTGCGGCGATGTGCAAGCCAACCAATGTGGTCTACATGGTCTAAACTGTTCCTAAACCGAGGGTTGGCATGCAAGACACAATGAAGTCAACGACATCATAAACAGAACCCTTGCTACAGCTGGATGCCCAGCCGAGAGAGAGCCTCGATCACTAGCAGCCAATAATACCCATAACCCAGAGAGGAGTGAGTTGCCAGAGCCGACCTATGCCCCTTCTTCGGATTCTGACCCCGAGGGTAGCGAGGTGGCAACGGGAATGGTCGTCGGTGCCATGGAGGCACCGACGACCATGTTGCATGTTTTGTTAGACTCCCAGGATGTGAGTGATGTGCCGAACATGGCATTGGTCCTTGGATCAGACGTGGGGAAAGGCATCGTGGATGGAGGTTCGCCAGAGGATAGTGTTGATGACATATTGAGAGTTCATTCTGTGGAGGCAGATATCCATCAGGTCTGCCCTCAAGAGGATTTGATGCAGGTAGACGGTGGGTCCCGGAAACGGGCCACTGCCCTTTCAGACACGGAAGATGTGATAACACCTGCGCAACACAGGAAAAAAAATGTGGGTGGATGTCACGACCAAGGAGCCTGGTGGTCCTAAGGTGCAGGGACCTTTGAAAGGACATTCCAAGAGAGTAGGGGAAGACAGGAGGCCACAGACGGAAGGGGGAGAAGGGTGTTCTGGTTTCTAAAGGAAACCCCCATTAATGTTAATGGGTGATAGGGGGTTTGGAGAAAGTGCTTTGGGGAGACCGGCCGTCGGCTTGTGTGCTGAGGGGGCTAACGCAAAGGAGAAAGGCTACTGATATGATGGGTTTGTGTGTGCACATGGGAATGGTAGGATCAGGTCTTAGTGATGACAGAGGGAATAGGTGGTTATGTTGATATGTGGTTTAAGTCATACATGAAGAGTAAGGGTGCTAGCGAAGAGGCTATACAATATGTGGGAGGTGGGATGCAATGCCTGCTAGAGTGTGAGGATAGGAAAGCTTTAGGGGGTCGTATATCAGAGTCTGAGGTATGGAGTGCATTGATGAGTATGAGTAAGGGTAAAGTGCCAGGCATCGACGGTTTGCCAAGTGATTTTTATGTTACGCATTGGGAAGTGTTAAAAGAGTTTTTAGTTTGGTTGTGATGATGATGCCGAAAGGGGCTCATCAGTCGACTGTGAAGGATTATAGGGCGATTTCGCTTATGTGTGGTGATTATAAATTGTTTGTAAAAAAAATAGGGAATAGAATGAAAACTGTTATTCATAAGGTTATCGATGGGGTCAATATGGGGTCCCAGGCAGGTCTATGTATGAGGGGCATGGGTTGATCCGGGATTTTATTGAGCACCGGCAGGAGGGGGTGCATTAGCGCTGGACTGGCGGGCAGCTTATGATAGCATGAAGCAGGATGTGTTGTGGAGGTTTATGAAATGGCAGGGGTTCGGGAGAGAGATTGTGCCTTGGGTACATACATTGTATCAAGGGGCGTGTATGCAGGTTCAGATCAATGGGAGGGTGGGTATCAATGTGCAGATGGGTAGGGGGTTAAGGCAGGACTGCCCTCTGTCACAGTTATTGTTTGAATGCTTACAAGATCCTTTTTATCGGCGGTTAAAGAGTGCATATGGGAGGGGTGGGAAATGTGGACAGAGCCGGGCGTCCAGGTATTGTGGGTTATGTTGATGATACGACAGTTTTATTGGGGGGTGAGGGATTACAACGAGTGGGGTGGCTGGTGACTGTTTTTGGGAAGGCTACGGGAATGGAAATTAATGTGGATAAATCAAAGTTGTTGGAGATTGGAGATTGGGTTGGGGAAGGGGTGGGGGATTGGGTGGTGGCAAGTGGTGGACCGAGTTAAGATCTGTGGGGTTTTCTATGTGAGAAATGCGAGGGAGACAAGAAGGGTTAATTCAGGAAGGGTGGTTGATTGTGTGATGGGGCGTCTGGAGGGGTTGAGGCCGACACATCTCACGCTGCATCAGAGGGTGGTTATCATTAATGTGCTCTTGTTCATCAAGGTGTGGCATGTTGCTGTCATGTACCCTCTGGTGCAGGGTGATGCTAGGAGATTACTGAGTAGGTTTTTCCGGTTTTTGTGGGGTTCAGGTTGTGATTGGCTAAGTAGAGCTGTGGTGTCATTTCTGTTTAGCCAGGGTGGGTTAGGGCTTATTATTTTAGAGAGACGTTTGATGAGTGTGTATGTAAAACGTAGCTTTTTGGGGGACAGAGGAGTAGGGGAGGGGGGTTGGATAGGGTGTACCAAGACCTACAGCAGTGGTGGGGGGTAGGGATTTGCAGATTTGTGAGGTGATATTGCGTGTTTTGATGATTGCAAAGGATCCGGGGAGTGTAAAAGTGGGCGTTCTCGAGAGGGTGGGGAGGGGTAGGGATGTGGTTCTGGTGGAGGAGGCATACCCCATGTATACATGGGGGATTATATGGGAGAGGCTAAAGAAGTCATGTATCAGACCATGTGTAAGAGAGTTAATGCTTAGATTTAATAGAAGACTTTGGGAAGTGCGGGTGTGCAGAGAGTGTGGAGGGGAAGATTCAGCTTTTCATGTGATTTATTTTTGCGAACGTCTTGGCAATGTGAGGGATTGGTTTGGGAGTGTGATTCGAATGGTGAGGGGGGGGGGTTGCCAGTTTTGGAAAAATAAACACATAAGCAGTATAATGTGATCCTTTATTGACAACGTTTCGCCCACGCAGTGGGCTTTATCGAGTCACAGACAGATCTACCTGGAAAATGAGTAACATGAAGATATATATAGGGTATAGTCAGGTGGAGAATGCTGGGTCAGGTGGAGAAAGCTGCATGTGACAGTCTTAAAAGTAGTGTGATAGTTAAAAACATTGTGTGACTTAAAGGACCTGCAGTGTTCCATACTTGAGTTCTAGGTGGGATAGCGTTGAAGAAGTTTCTTGGCAATAGGTTCAGCTATGTTGTAGAAGCCGTTGTTCTGGTTGAAGTTGTTGGATATACAGATAAGTGATGATTCCAGGATTCTTCGGTATTGCGTGTTGTCTTCTCTGGCGATGAGTCTTGCGTTTTTGTAGTTGATTAAATGGTTGTGTAAATTTCGGTGTTGAACACAGGCATTTCTTGAGTCGTCAGATCTGCCTGCGTACTGGTGTTCTGAAATGCGTGTTTGGAGGTCTCTGGATGTTTCGCCAACGTATAATTTGCTGCAGCCATTACAAGGGATTGTGTATACCCCTGCCGTGGATTGAAGTTTTTCCTGTCTGTTACTGGTAATGTCCTTGATGGTGGTGGATGTGGAGGTGGATACTCGGAATGAGGTCTTAGAAAAAATGTTGGAAACGTGTTTGGAAATGGAGTTGGTGGGAAGGACTATGTATCTCTTCTCAGCAGTGTCTTCTCTGGGTGTGTTGAAGATGTTTAATGCCCGTCGTCTGCAGTCTCTAATAAAGTGACGAGGATAGTGAAGTTTGGAAAAAACTTGTTCAATGAGGGAGCATTCTTCTTCAAGGAACTCACTGCTGCAGATTCTGAGTGCGCGCAGGAAAAAGCCTATAATTACATCACGTTTAGTTTTGGTGTCGTGGTGAGAGTAGAAGTGGAGAAGATCGTGTTGATTGGTAGGTTTTCGATAGACTTTAAAACGAAGTTCATGGTCAGCTTTGCAGAGAAGAACATCAAGGAAAGGAAGAGTGTTGTCGACTTCTTCTTCTAGTGTAAACTGGATTGATGGCTCGACCTGGTTGAGTTCGTGTTGGAGAGCTTGAACGTTGAAGCGTCTGGGAGTTATGATGAGAATGTCGTCAACATAACGAAGCCAGGTGACAGAAGAGGGAATAATAGTGGAAAATCGCTCGGCTTCCAAATGTTCTATATATAGGTTCGCAAGGACGGCACTAAGTGGCGATCCCATGGGTAGTCCAAAAGTTTGCTGAAAGAGTTGGTTTTCGAAAGAGAAACATGTAAAGCCCACACATAGTTCAACAAGGTCGATGAAATCGCTGGCTGTCACATGCAGCATTCTCCACCTGACTATACCCTATATATATCTTCATGTTACTCATTTTCCAGGTAGATCTGTCTGTGACTCGATAAAGCTCCACTGCGTGGGCGAAACGTTGTCAATAAAGGATCACATTATACTGCTTATGTGTTTATTTTTCCATTGTGTCGGTATTTTATACCATTTATTTCCATCTTGCAAGTTTTGCTGGCGTTACGTTTAGACATGAGGGGAGTGGGGGTGGATGCAGGTTCAAAATGCTGTGACGTATCTGATTACTGATTTTGCTTTTTAATTCCTGGGTTATGAGGGAAGTGGGAGTACATGACCGGAAAATGGCGTTGGCTGCAGCATTTTATAGGTCCAAGTGTCGCAATAGGGTGGTGCACGGGGTAAGGTGGAAGCAGAAATTTCTGGCAAGCTATCGAGATTTTGGGATGAGGGACTTGTGGAATTTGTAATATAAGGGGTATAAACGGGCTAGTCTTCCGGGAGGGGATGGGTGTATGCATGCTGGTATTTCTGTTCTAGGTGTTCTGCTCGTGTGTTGGAGTATGTTTGTGTGTGTGTGTGTTGTTAGAATTGCAGCTTTGCGGTGCACCAGTGTGTAATTTTTGTTTTAGGATATACTTGTGTATCATACATATGGATAGTTGTGTATGTGGTACCGATCTGCGGTAGGATTAGGGTGTTTTCTTGGGCCTTGGGTTGTTATCCTGTAGGGGCCTATAGGATTACTGTTACCCACAGATGAAGGTGTATGTAGCATCATTTTCCAATTTTGATGTGCTATAGTGAACTTGTAATGGGAAGATGTGCTATAGTAAGCTTGTAATGGCTAGATGTGCTATATTGAGCTTGCTAATTTATATTTATGATACGTTTAACAAGTATTTACTGTAATGCCTTAATTGGCAGTTGATCATGTTTCTGTTGGCATTGTATTATGATATGTACTTAGACAATTGTATTTGAGGATACCTTTCCGTGCACCTGGTTATCTGTGAGTGTGTAAACGCATTTGCGGACGTGTATGAGTGGTGAGGTATGGTAGGTGCGCATGTGTATTTTCAGCCCATTGTGTACCTGTGGTACACAATGGGTGGGTGTGTTCAGAGTATGAATGGGTGCTATAGTGCTTTGGTTCCCGCCTTTATGGAGGTACGGGAGGAGTGAAAGGTGTGTATTACATAATTCTGGCTATGTTTGGGTATTATGTTAAATCCCTAGGGACAACTTGTTAATATTTTGCATATATAAGCCTCATTAAGTTATGCTTCTCCTTTGGGGATGTGGTTAGATTTCAAACCCATGGTGGTTTTTTTTTTGACAATGTAGGGGATACTATATTGTTTATGTTAAGTTTTTGTGTTATTCTTAATATGGTTGGACACGGCCGTTGTGTATATTGTATATAAAATATTAAGTGTTACGGGTTTTGTATATCTTGTGTGACGAGACGGCAGGTGACTGTACTCATATTTTTGTGTAATTTATTGCATGTATATGTGCAATGTCTCAGTTTTCTGTACACCATGATATAGTTTTTAAATAAAATATAAAAAAAAAATACAAATGCCAACAGGAAAAGCTGTGTCCCTAAGTACAGAGTTAAGTGCAAAGTCAGGCTAGACTTGTGAGAGAGAAAATAAAGAGATAATAAATAAAATATCTAAAATAAAAATAAAATGAAAGGCAAGCAGGAAGAAATTGCAGCCAGCAGCCATAATCCTCGGGCATTGCTGATGTTGCTGGTAATAAGTGTGTCCATAAAATAAGGAAGAAGTGTGAATATCTGAACAAATACAGGTATATCATGGTAGTGTGGTGAGTGACGATAGTGATCTGAGTTAAAAGAAGACGAGTGAGAGAGGATTAACTGGCAGAACATTTCATGACAGTACCCTAAGGCTCATCACCCCGCTGCAGGACACCCTGCTGCAGGACACCTCGCTGCAGGACACCCTGCTGCAGGACACCTCGCTGCAGGACACAAGTACCTATTTTGTGGTGGCGAGGGTATGAGTTTCTAGGTTAATTGGCTGTCACAATCTGGAAGTCAAGGGTCATTCTACCCTGCTTGATCTAGGAATAGAATAATTGAAAATTAATAACAAGCAACTTCAATAATCAGCAGTCAAATATTTTAGCTAGGATGCACACGCAAAACGGGAGTGTACACATGCTGCACGCACACACATGCACACACACGGTCCCTTGTCACCTTAGAATGTTGACACTGACCCCCCCACACACTCTCAAGACAGATGAATGCCCGGCCCCTCCCACACATGCACGCACACACCACGCATTTTGTGTACACAAGACGCACGCACATATACAAACTATTAGATGGGGACATACCCATACACCCCATACAGACATATCCATACATGTACACATACACACACACTGACTCTGCAGTGACTACCATATACATTCCCAAACACACACACGCACATTCTCTCACAATCCCACACTCCTTGCACACACAAACACACACACACTCTCTCTCTCCCCCCCACACTCACATTCTCCCACAATCCCTCAGTCCATCCCTTGCACACACACACACTCCCCCCCCCACACACAGTCTCACACATTCTCCCTCACTCTCCTACACATACACTCCCATACACTCACATACACCTACATATTCTCACACTCCCTCACACATACTTCCCCCTCACACATACAACCTCCCCCCCACACACAAACACATGCTCATATACTCACACAGCAGACATATACAACCCACACATTTTTGTGATAAATAATGTAAAAGAAATGGGATCCCAGAAAGGAAGACAAAGAGACAGGGGAACCAAGGAAGATTGGAAGGATGGCAGAGCTCAAGAGAAAGATGGAACAAGAGTGCTAAAGAAGGTTGATGAAATTTTCACTAAAATGGAGGACAGGATGGATGCAGAGAGCAAAAAGTGGGAGCTGGAAGCCAAAGCTGCAGAGGCCAGGATACAGAGCCTAGAAGATAAATTGAAAATGCCAATGCTAGGTATAGAATCAAAGAACAGAAGGGAATGGAATTAGGAACAGGTATACCAGTATCCATTGAGGGGAATAAAGGAAAGAGAAAAGACCTACATAGAGGCCCTATCAGGACACCAAGAGATGCAGGAAGTATCAAGGAGTGAAAGTGGCATGCCACTGGGTACAGGGATAGTGGTGAGAGGATTGTAGGTAACGAATGTGAAAGGTCCTTTGCAGAGGCGATATCAGGCCACTGATAGATCCAGGAAATGATAAGGGAAGCAGTAATGGTGATGCTTAAATCGGACCCATAGATGCAGAGGAAAACACAATAGGAAAATAAGAGGAAGAGGTCAGTTTTTATTCATGGGCTTCAGGAGACCGAAGGGAGAACATATGGAGAAAGATGACAGGGAGAAAAAAGAGATTGAAAATATCATGAAACAAACAAGAGAGGAAGACATGATTAAGATGATAAATTTTCAGTGAATAGTGGGATACATGAGGGGAAAAATCGACTGGTCGAATTGATTTTCAGGACAGAAAATGTGTGAAACAGGATCCTGTAAAAGAAACTGTGATTAAAATAAACAAAATATAAGTGAGTGTACCTCGACCATGACAGAACACAAACAGAATGACAGAAAAAGTGAGAGGATACAAAGATGCAAGTGGCAAGAAAGAGAGGCAGGGGCACTCAGAGTTATGAGTACTAGCACAAAACACAGAACACCGCAACCAAACAAATTAACCCAAAATAAACCCGACTCCACACTCACAGCCCCCACCTCCCCAGCACCAACCCCACATACACAGCAGCCTCCCATAGTATCCTGCCAGATCTCCCATTCCCCAAGCCCCCCCAAATCCCCAAGAATACAGTTTAAGAATAGAAGCTGAATGTTTGGTACACCAATGCAGACACAATAATGAATAAGTTTGAGGAGTGGCACGAAAGAATTATGGAGGCATCCTCAGATATCACAACACTAATAGAAACCATTCTCATTGGAATGAACATGGCGAGAAGGCTGACACTTATATACTGACGACAGGTGGAAAGGGAACGGGTATAAGACGAGGGCATAGTCACTGGTAGGCGGGATTTCCCAGTGGAAGTAGGTCATACCCGAGGCACGGGTTAATGGTGCTGGTGGTAGTATTAGAAGTAGTAGTAGTAGCCGTGATGAAGGTTATATAGATGTCCTCTGAACCAAGATTCCATGATATTGCAGTGTCTCACAAGTTGTACATAAATGGTTTACAATACCGACATCTACATAACTTTCTTCACGGCTGCTACTACTACTACTACTAATAGTAATACTAACACCACCACCACTAACCCGTGCCTCGGGTATGACCTACTTCCACTAGGAAATCCCGTCTACCAATGACTATGCCCTCGTCTGCTACCTGTCCCCTTTCCACCTGTCGCCAGTATATAAGCGCCAGCCTTCTCACCTCTGCTCCAGAATCTTCACGACTATGGTGCTCTTCACACCAACTCCAAGGCTAAGGGACTGATTACCTCATCTTTTGTATATAGTTCTTCTGTCTTCCATTATGAACTTGAATTTGTATTGATAAAGCCACTGGATGGCGAAACGTCTACAATAAAGATAGCCAGATCTTGCACATGTGTCTAATTTTTCATAGAATACTGCTGTACACTAACTGCCCCCTTCAAGGCAGGTGAAATTGCTGACCTGGAGAGTGTACAAAGAACTTTCATGGCACATATATGAACGATAAGGCACCTAAATTACTGGGAACGGTTGACATCCCTTGATTTGTATTCCCTGGAACACAGGCGAGAGAGATACACGATAATATTCACTTGGAAAATCCTAGAGGGAAAGACTCGGCAGGAGATGCACCAAGGTGGAGTTTAGAGCATTAGACAACGTAATAAGAAAGGCAGAAATCGACAGACACAGCCAGAATATGATTCATGTTAGGTATGTTGTGCATAAGCACTGCTTTAATTGAAGCAGACTGTGTCTGTGAAGGCTATAAGAAGGGTAGACTGTTTTGGTAGGAAGCAAGTAAATTGGATGAGTGTAATCTCTAACATGACAGAAAAGAGAAAGGCAAGACAAGCGCTTTTTTTTTGCTCCTTCAGTCCATCAGAGAGAGGTCAGTTTCACCAGAGTATTGGAAAATACAAGAGGAACAGGAAATGAAGTAGACACCAGATGCAACAATGACAGGAAGGGTATTAACTAGATTACTATGAAAAGTACTGGCGACAAGTAAGTCTGATATCTAAAATACAGAGGATGTTAAGATTTAGGAAATTGTAAATATAACAAATGCAAATAACAAATTTCACAGAAGGGAGTTTGGGAGATAAGAAAGTTCGTTTACTTTGAGAGTAAACAGAGTTTGTGAAACCATGAGGATAACAAAGGCGAGTGAACGAGCTGCCTAGAGTATTTCTGAGTCGAGAAATTAAGGGTCACAGATGTGAAGTCCACGAAGCATGGTAAGAATAGTAATGAATGAATATGCATTGACTTGCGATAATTGGAAAAGAAAAAAATGCCTGTCGCCGAGTGATGAAATCCACATCAATGGCAGGAAGCAAAAAGTGATTCCCATTCAGCTTTAATCTTGATGGATGCAACACGATAGTTAACTCTTCATTCTAAGAAAACTGAAAGCATCATCAAAAGGAATATTAGTGAAGAGGGACTCGACGTCTAGACTTAGATTCCTACAGGTAGTATGGGACAGAACACGTTCGATGAAATCTTGAGAGTGACGGAAGTGAGCAGGAAAAAAAACTGAAAAAAGATGAGAGTTTAGAACAGGAAGGAGACAAGATGATAAAAGATGGAACCTCTACAGGAAATGAGATGTAGAGGGATTTCAGGCATATGAGTATTAGGAAGACCATAGCAATAGGGTCGAGTGGGACAGATAACCAGGAAACGTTGAAAAAGAACAGTATCAGGAAGGCAAAGATTAAAGAGAATATGAAGTTTAATGTTAAAGTTCTCTTGATGCAACCAAGAGGGTGCGAATTGAGAGAAGTGTAGATGCGTGAGTCAGAGACCACGAGATCCGTTTTTCCGAGGTAATCCTCGTGATCGAGTACAACCTCCAAATTCCCCTTGTCACAAGATATGAACACAATATTAGTACTTGGTTTCGAAGAATTAAGGACAAGCTGATAAGAAAGAATGTAGTAACTCTTAGAAAACAGGCTAGCATGGGCAGGAATGAGAGCACCACGAAAAATTGTTAGGGCAGGAATATTTTGAGAATGAGACTGGTGAAAGGAATCAGTACTCATCTTGAGGGAGAGGAAGAAGTGAGATGAGGGAATTTGTTTTACTCTGATGAATTGTTGGTCTGTGGAGTACCACCGAGGTATACTGGACAATTATGTTGAAATACTGCCTAGTTTCCGGCCGCTACATTTAGCCTACCATTTCTCAACTCTGTTGTGAAAAATGTTCCTGTAATATGGTGTGGGTGGTTGGGCGTTAAGGACCTGAACTACGGTACTCCATAACAGACGACGAGGAGCTAATAGTAGAAGAGTGTCCGTCTATTATTGAAAAAATGTTTCCTAAGGCTCTTCATGATTATTACTGCCATTAGGAATTTGATATATATTTTTTTTAATAAAAAATACGAAGTATACTAGAATGTTATAGTGAGGAGTCGAGCTAAGTACATCATATACCTGGTGCTCATTATGTACCTGATGTTCATCACGTACCTGATGTTCGTCACGTACCTGATGTTCATATTGTACCTGATGTTTATCATGTACCTGATGTTCATCACGTACATGATGTTCATGTACTTGATGTTCATCATGTACCTGATGTACATTATGTACCTCTTGTACGTCATGTACCTGATGTACTTAGAACTGTAACAACTCTAGGCTAGTACGTAAATACTGAAACCTTAGGTAGTGTGGGAAGCGAATTTATAGAGAGGGAAGAAAGATGAAAGAAAGTTATTAATTGAAAGAAGCTGCAGTTCTAATTTTAAGTAAAGAGACTTAGAACTTACTAAATGAATCTCAGTTTATGGCGATGTTCTCTGCAAAGAAGTAAAAGGGCAGAAAATAACAAGCTTAAAAGGGCAAAAACAAAAACAAAATTGTTTTTATGTCAAGTCATACACACGATACAAATTTCACAAATGTAAATATACTCCTTGTATTTTTTTCATTATTTACATAACTAGATAAAACATCATTGCGCCTCTGCATTATTCTATGTAATAGTTATACAGCGGGAACAAAGTTATGTGTGTTTCCATTCCACATTCCTTCACGCAAGATGGAGCTCATACGTGGTGTTGCTCATACGTGGTGTTGCTCATACGTGGTGTTGAAATCTGTCAGCCTGAGCTGGCAGATTTTTGCAGGGCCATGAGGATCTCGTAACTGATTCCAGCAGCATTTCATACACTACTTTCAAACACCACCAATAATCATGCTGAATTAATCAAAACCCAAATATTCATGCTGTACAGGACAACACTACCATCATCATTCAGTATTCATGCTGTACAGGACAACACTACCATCATCATTCAGTATTCATGTTGTACAGGACAACACTACCATCATCATTCAGTATTCATGCTGTACAGGACAAAATTACCATCATCATTCAGTATTCATGTTGTACAGGACAACACTACCATCATCATTCAGTATTCATGCTGTACATGACAACACTACCATCATCATTCAGTATTCATGTTGTACAGGACAACACTACCATCGTCATTCAGTATTTATGTTGTACAGGACAACACTACCATCATCATTCAGTATTCATGCTGTACAGGATAAAACTACCATCATCATTCAGTATTCATGTTGTACAGGACAACACTACCATCATCATTCAGTATTCATGCTGTACAGGACAAAACTACCATCATCATTCAGTATTCATGCTGTACAGGACAAAACTACCATCATCATTCAGTATTCATGTTGTACAGGACAACACTACCATCATCATTCAGTATTCATGCTGTACAGGGCAAAACTACCATCATCATTCAGTATTCATGTTGTACAGGACAAAACTACCATCATCATTCAGTATTCATGTTGTACAGGACAACACTACCATCATCATTCAGTATTCATGTTGTACAGGACAACACTACCATCATCATTCAGTATTCATGCTGTACAGGACAAAACTACCATCATCATTCAGTATTCATGCTGTATAGGACAACGCTACCATCATCATTCAGTATTCATGCTGTACAGGACAAAACTACCATCATCATTCAGTATTCATGCTGTACAGGACAAAACTACCATCATCATTCAGTATTCATGTTGTACAGGACAACACTACCATCATCATTCAGTATTCATGTTGAACAGGACAACACTACCATCATCATTCAGTATTCATGCTGTACAGGACAAAACTACCATCATCATTCAGTATTCATGTTGTACAGGACAACACTACCATCATCATTCAGTATTCATGCTGCACATGACAACACTACCATCATCATTCAGTATTCATGTTGTACAGGACAACACTACCATCGTCATTCAGTATTCATGTTGTACAGGACAACACTACCATCATCATTCAGTATTCATGCTGTACAGGATAAAACTACCATCATCATTCAGTATTTATGTTGTACAGGACAACACTACCATCATCATTCAGTATTCATGCTGTACAGGACAAAACTACCATCATCATTCAGTATTCATGCTGTACAGGACAAAACTACCATCATCATTCAGTATTCATGTTGTACAGGACAACACTACCATCATCATTCAGTATTCATGCTGTACAGGGCAAAACTACCATCATCATTCAGTATTCATGTTGTACAGGACAAAACTACCATCATCATTCAGTATTCATGTTGTACAGGACAATACTACCATCATCATTCAGTATTCATGTTGTACAGGGCAACACTACCATCATCATTCAGTATTCATGCTGTACAGGACAAAACTACCATCATCATTCAGTATTCATGCTGTATAGGACAACGCTACTATCATCATTCAGTATTCATGCTGTACAGGACAAAACTACCATCATCATTCAGTATTCATGCTGTACAGGACAAAACTACCATCATCATTCAGTATTCATGTTGTACAGGACAACACTACCATCATCATTCAGTATTCATGTTGAACAGGACAACACTACCATCATCATTCAGTATTCATGCTGTACAGGACAACGCTACCATCATCATTCAGTATTCATGCTGTACAGGATAAAACTACCATCATCATTCAGTATTCATGTTGTACAGGACAACACTACCATCATCATTCAGTATTCATGCTGTACAGGACAAAACTACCATCATCATTCAGTATTCATGCTGTACAGGACAAAACTACCATCATCATTCAGTATTCATGTTGTACAGGACAACACTACCATCATCATTCAGTATTCATGCTGTACAGGGCAAAACTACCATCATCATTCAGTATTCATACTGTACAGGACAAAACTACCATCATCATTCAGTATTCATGCTGTACAGGACAAAACTACCATCATCATTCAGTATTCATGTTGTACAGGACAACACTACCATCATCATTCAGTATTCATACTGTACAGGACAAAACTACCATCATCATTCAGTATTCATGCTGTACAGGACAAAACTACCATCATCATTCAGTATTCATGTTGTACAGGACAACACTACCATCATCATTCAGTATTCATGCTGTACAGGACAATGCTACTATCATCATTCAGTATTCATGCTGTATTGACAAGCATTCCTCCAGTAGTGTCACGACCCGTCAGCCACTCTTGTGTGCCTTGGCTAAATAAGGTTCACTTCATGAACAAAAGTAGCCTCTACAGGGTTCCACCCTTTAAAACTTTTACTGAAAATTATGTAAAACATTTTAAACTTACTCTTTGGTCATAAACGAAACAAGAAAAGCTTGTGATTCACACTTGTATCTTTATCCACATTGACAATCGTAGACCAATGTCTAAGATTTTAAAAACAGTAGTATATATTTATCCTATTTTTTAAAAGTATTTAATTACGTTTTCTAGTAATCTATCCTTGTATTTAGAACTTGAATAAAGAATTGTGTTGGACAGAATTGTTTTCTAAACCTATGTTATGTTTTATATTGCACGGGGAAAATGTTTAAAAATTAATCAGAATTAGCAGGTCAGTTGATAAAAGTAAATTAATACAAGAAATCACTGTTAAGTCTCTGTCTTGGAATACTGATCAATTAATTTTTTTTTTTTTTTTCAAAAGAGTATATACACATTTCTTCTTAGTCTGGGTATCAATTGACATGACAACTTACAGTGTATAAATATTGAGCTTCAATTATTCTATAATGCTTCATTGAAATACGAAGTTTGGCTAACTTATAAACCTAAAATCATGTTGCATATTTGTTCTACCTCAGAACTCTGGTACCAGAGCTTGAAATTATTTGCCACCTGAATACTACAGTACACTAATTGCCCCTTCAAGGCAGGAGAAATTGCTGACCTGGAGAATGTACAGAGAACTTTCACGGCACACGTAAGTACGATAAAGCACCTAAATTATTGGGAACGGTTGAAGTCCCTTGATTCGTATTCCCTGGAAAATCGTAGAGGGATTAGTACAAAACTTGCACACGAAAATCAATCCCTACTAAATGAAAAGACTCGGCAGGAGATGCAACATTCTCCGAATGAAAAGCAGGGGTGGCACGAGTGCACTAAGATACAACACAGTAAGTCTCAGGGGCCCAAGACTGCTCATCTGCCTCCCAGCATACATAAGGGTGATTAGCAATACACCCCTGGCTGTCTTCAAGAAGGCGCTGGACAGGCACCTAAAGTCAATACCTGATCAGCCGGGCTGTGGTTCATACGTCGGTTTACATGCGACCAGCAGTAACAGCCCGGTTGATCAGATCCTGATCAACCATGAAGCTTTATCTCAGACCGGGCAGCGGGGGCGTTGACCCCCGAAACCCTCTCATGATATACTCCAGGTATTAATTTAAGGATTTGTTAATTGACTTTTATTACATCTATAATGTTCACGAAACAACTGGCCTTTTCATTTGTTTTGCCAATATTTATTACTTTTCCCCTTATCAGTATTGAAATTTATTTTCCATTAAATAATTTCCAAAGCTGACTAAGTTGTCCTGCAGCGTATTCTCACTAGTCTTGTCATTTGCAAATTTTGATTTAAGAACAACATTCTGATCATCTTATTTTTTATCTGTTTATACCTTGTGTCTTTTCTTGTTAAAAATATTGATGAGGAACGTGTTTGGTTCAAGTCTTATAGGTGGCACAAAGGCAATTAAGGCCTTTGACGGAAAACTTTGTCAAAAGCTTTCTGAAATTCGAGGTATATCACGCCTACCGTCTTGTTTTCCACCTACACGTTAAAAACTCGTTAGATATTTTATATAAAAATATTTTTCCTGAAACACTCGAGTTTCGGTAGCAACATGTGATGTGGATTATTATATTGATTAATTATGGGACTTCATATATGATGCACAATATTGTTCAGATGTGAGGCATATTTAGATATATTCTTTCTAACTTTTCTAGTTATTAAGGTAAAGTTAAATGCACGTGGTCTCTGTTACACGTGATCTATGATATACTCGTACGTAGTCTGTCACATACTAGTAGACTGTTACGTATCGTGGTCACTATTGCAAACATGTGGTCCCTGTTGCATACATTGGTACCTGTTGCATTTGGTCCCTTTAAATACACCTAGTCTCTGTTAGAGTCATCTGGTCTCTATTATATTCGTGTTGTCTGTTACATACATTACTTTCTGTGTAATATTCACGGGGTCTCTGCTGAATTCACGTTGTTTGTTAAATGCACGTGGTCTCTGTTATATGTTGTCTTTATACATGTTACAGCTTACAATCGCATGATCGCTATTCACGTGGTCTCTGTTAAATTCACTTGGCCAGTTACATAAACGTGGCCTCTATTACATTAAAGATATTCCTGTTACTCGTGTTTTGTTACAGACACATGGTCAGTTCGTACACTGTGTGTGTGTACATTCACCTAATTGTTGTTGTAGGGGTCTAGTTAAAGCTCTTAGCCCCGCTTTGTGTGTTTGTGTTAAATACGCATGGTGTGTGTGCTTTTCACTCTGTTTTTGTCATGCACTTAGTCTCACACTGTCTCATTTACGAACATGGGTTTCTGTTTCAGTCATGTGGTCTCTATTACATATAGTTGGTCTCTGTTACATCCACTTGGTCTGATTAACATACACGCGGTCACTCTTACATCCACGTGGTCTGATTAACATACACGCGGTCACTGTTACATCCACGTGGTCTGATTAACATACACGGGGTCACTCTTACATTCAAGTTGTCTCGGAGTCATTGACTTGGTCATTGTTTTAAACA
Organism: Cherax destructor; assembly: GCA_009830355.1. Classification (NCBI taxonomy): domain Eukaryota; kingdom Metazoa; phylum Arthropoda; class Malacostraca; order Decapoda; family Parastacidae; genus Cherax; species Cherax destructor. Next base: position 28,805 of record WNWK01022770.1, read on the forward strand.
AGTAATCTCCATCACATACATCGTCATTGTGTCATACACAGGGTCTCTGTGTCATAAACGTTGTTACTATCATACTCATGACTAGTGTCATAAATGCTTATACACGAGGTCTGTGCATCATGCAGGTAGTCTAATATGTACACATGGTCTCTGAACACGTCTCTGAGCGGTCTCAGTTACACTCATTTGTTTTTTTATATTCATGTGGTCTCTTTCATATAGTGTGTTAAATACACGTGTTCTGTGTTACATTCCCATGATCTGTTATATACACGGGGTTTCTATTACAAAAACTTAGTCTCAGTCACATTCATGTTGTTCCATTATACGTATTCACATAGGTTGCTTCTACCTGGAGTCTACCTGGAGGGTATTCCGGGGGTCAACGCCCCAGCGGCCCGGTCCACGACCAGAACTCCCAGTGGATCAGGGTCTGATCAATCAGGCTGTTACTGCTGACCGCACGTAGTCTAATGTAAGAAACAAAGCCCGGCTGATTCGGCACGGTAATTCCCGTTATGCATGGTGGGAGGCTGTTGAACAGTCTTGGGCCCTGGACACTTATGGTGTTTTCTCTTAGTATACCAATGGTGCCCCTACTTTTCATTGGGGTATTTTGCACCGCCTGACCAGTCTTTTACTTTTCGTAGGATTTTCCATGTGTAGATTATGATGTATCCCTCTCGCCTGCGTTCCAGTGAGTACAAGTCAAGTGCTTCCAAGCGTTCCCAGTAGTTGAGGTGTTTTATAGAACTTATATGCGCAGTAAAGGTTCTCTAGATGTTGTTTATTTATTTACAGGTGCTTTTAGTGTCATATACATGATTTTTGTCACACACGTGGTCTTTGTATCATGCACTTGGTCGTTGAGTCATACACTCAGTGACTCACGAAATCGTAATGACACGATTGCAGACAAACCATACCACGGGCGGGGATAGAACCCGCGGTCAGAGTCATAAAACTCCAGACCGACGCGTTAGCCACTCAGTTTTTGCATCATACACGTGGTTGTTGTGTCATACACTTGGTCTTTGTGCAATACACGTGGTCTTTGTGTCATACACTTGATCTTCGTTTCATACACATAGTCTTTGTGTCATACACGTTGTCTTTGTGTCATACTCTTGTTTTTTTGTCATACACTTTGTATTTGTGGCATACACTTGATCTTTGTGTCATACACTTTGTCTTTGTGTCATATACTTGATCATTATGGCATACATTGTTTTTATGTCATACAATTGATCATTGTGTCATAGATATGGTCATTGTGTCATACAATTGATCATTGTGTCATAGACATGGTCTTTGTGTCAAACACTTGGTCAGTAAGTGGAAAGAACATTTGTGTACCGTTTAGGACATTTATTGAAGGAAGTGTATCGATACGAGTGGCTTCATCAGTCCTAAATGCCACTCGTAGCCAAACGTTTGCCTTAATAAATGTCTTGAATTGTACGGCAAGTGTTTATCTCAGTGTGTCAGTATCACCATACCACTGACACCCACTTAGTCTGTCAGGTATAAACCTCTGTTACCTACATGTTATATCTGTTGCATACTAGTGGTATCATACACGGTGTCATACACGCTGTCTCTGTGTCATACACGTTGTCTGTTGAGAACACGTAGTGTTTGTGTCTTCCACCGAATTTGTCTTGGTCTTCGTGTCAGCCACGTGTTTTCTGGTTTATATACACGATTTTTGTGTTATACAAGCAAGCTGTCTTTGTGATATACAAACTCTGTATCGCTTAAGTGGTCTCTTACAAAATTGTGCTTTCTGTAATATTTTTTGTTTCATTCGCGTAGTCTCTGCAGCATACAGTGGCCTCTGTTACTGGTGAGTAGTGTCTTCTATATATATATACGAGTTCTGCTATATACACGTGGTCTCTGGTACACACTTGGGATCTCTGTTATACACATCTAGTGCCTGTTACCTTCATGTGTCCTCTGTTACATTCCCGTACTCTCTGCTGCATAACCGTGGTATCTGTGTCATTCACCTTATCTCTGTCAAGCACGTAGTCTGTGCCATACATCTGGTCTCTGTTACATACACGAGGTCTCTCACATTCACGTAGTCTTTTTTGCATAAACGTGGTCTTTGTCATAAGCCTGACCACTGTATCGTACGTGTTGTCTTAGTGTCATAATCATGATCTTGGTATAATATGCGTGGTCTTGGTGTCATATATGTGGTCTTGGTGTCATACTCGTGGTCTTGGTGTCATACGCGTGGTCTTGGTGTCATACGCGTGGTCTTGGTGTCATACACGTGGTCTTGGTGTCATACTAGTCTCTGTTATACACTTGGTACCTCCGTCACATACTCGTGGCCTTCATTACTATAACATGACATCTCTTCAATATACATTATCTTAATTTCTGTCATACATTAAATAAAATGTATAATACCAGCAAGTTGATGAATAAGACACATGTGCAACACCTGTGTATCTTCATTGAGACCCATCTCTCAGTACAAGCACCAAGATATTACACATGTCTCTTTACCATCAGTTAATCTTCTTTAAACCTTTGATATAATGATACTTGCCTCATAAAGCAATACTATGGAATCTTGGCATTGGGAATATCTGCTACAGCTTCATTGTTGACGTCTGGCACTCCTTAGAACATAAGAACATAAGAATGGAGGAACACTGCAGAAGGCCTACTGGCCCATACAAGGCAGGTCCTTATCAAAACCACCACTACCTAAGAATTTACTCCTGTACTCACGACACTAATCAAACCCAGCCCCTCCCACTCATATATTTGTCCAATCTCTTTTTAAAGCCACCCAAGGTCCTAGCCTCTATCACCCTACTCGGAAGATTGTTCCACGCATCTACAACTCTGTTCGAAAACCAGTACTTGCCTATGTCCTTTCTAAATCTAAATTTATCCAATTTAAATCCGTTATTTCTGGTTCTTACTTGGTTCGATATCCTCAGTATTTTATTAATATCTCCTTTGTTTATGCCCATCATCCACTTGTACACCTCGATGATATCTCCTCATTCTACGTCTCTCCAGAGAGTGGAGATTCAATGCTCTAAGTCTATCTTCATACGGGAGATTTTTATACTGTAAATCATTTTAGTCATTCTTCTTTGTATGTTCTCCAATGAATCTATATCCATCCTGTAGTAAGGAGACCAAACTGAGCTGCATAATCCAAATGAGGTC
>WNWK01022771.1:0-32001 GCA_009830355.1 Cherax destructor
GAGAACATTGAAGGTACCCCTCGGTGCGGCCAGGAGCGGGTAAAGTTCTCACATACCTTAAAGGGAATGACTGCGGTAAAATTTATACGAGTCGGTCATCTCCCTGGGAGTTTGTTTATTGCTAGTGGCGGTGTCCCAGATAGACTTCTCTCACAATTCCCCACAAAATACTTCCCAGATATTACTGCAATCAACATGGTTAAGTCAATGCTTACTGAGTTCAAAAATGACATAGTTACTTCCAGTGACAGTTTACAAGACAGTGTGTTGTCGGATGAGATGATCAGTGATCTACTTGCAAAACCCAATATTAGAACGTCTGTTAAACGCCCACTGGACAGCGAGATGACCCCAACCCCACCCAAAAAAGTGATAAAACTGTGAGTGTGTGGTGTAGTGTGTGGTGTGGTGTGTGTGGTGACCCAACAATTAATATTTGCACAAATAACTTATTACAGTTGTGACCGGTTGTGGACATAAATTGTTCATTACTTTATAATTTATTCATGATTGTTACTATGTATAGACGTTGTGGAAACTTTTTTGAGTCGCTCAAATTCCACAGGGTAAGTGAGCCGTAAGGAGCCTTAAACATACCACGGGTCGGTCCTTGGAGTACATGAACCCACACCCCCAACCAAACAAACACATTAGTTTGCGGAGGTAAGTTAGTAAGTAAGTTTATTCAGGTATACACAAATACAGTTACATAGAGTATCATACATAGCAGCATATGTGTAGAAAACCTAGGATAACCCAACAAGTCAGACAGAGTGATTTATTTCCATTGGGGTCCATTTAATACCTTAATATTAGACACTAAAAATACTAGTTGTTATACTAAAATTAAAATGAATAAGGTAAAAAGAGTTATTTACATGTACATGTATGTTATCTAAAAAAAATAAAAATCATTCTCCTCCCTTTCTGTCGCTACATTCATTAGGTACCTTTTGGCTCTCTTCTTGAACTGGCTGATGCTATGACTGGCTTTGACATGTGCAGTTATGAGTGTAATATAAGTGGTGATGCCGAGTGTGATGAGGGCAGTGGTCTCCATAATGTTAGTAATAGTGATGTGTGTCATATAAGTGGTGGTGCCAAGTGTGATGAGGGCAGTGGTCTCCATAATGTTAGTAATAGTGATGTGTGTCATATAAGTGGTGGTGCCAAGTGTGATGAGGGCAGTGGTCTCCATAATGTTAGTAATAGTGATGTGTGTCATATAAGTGGTGGTGCCAAGTGTGATGAGGGCAGTGGTCTCCATAATGTTAGTAATAGTGATGAGGGTCATATGAGTTGTGATGCCGAGTGTGATGAGGGCAGTGGTTTCCATAATGTTAGTAATAGTGATGTGTGTCATATAAGTGGTGGTGCCAAGTGTGATGAGGGCAGTGGTCTCCATAATGTTAGTAATAGTGATGTGTGTCATATAAGTTGTGATGCCGAGTGTGATGAGGGCAGTGGTTTCCATAATGTTAGTAATAGTGATGTGTGTCATATAAGTGGTGGTGCCAAGTGTGATGAGGGCAGTGGTCTCCATAATGTTAGTAATAGTGATGTGTGTCATATAAGTTGTGGTGCCAAGTGTGATGAGGGCAGTGGTCTCCATAATGTTAGTAATAGTGATGTGTGTCATATAAGTTGTGGTGCCAAGTGTGATGAGGGCAGTGGTCTCCATAATGTTAGTAATAGTGATGTGTGTCATATAAGTTGTGATGCCGAGTGTGATGAGGGCAGTGGTCTCCATAATGTTAGTAATAGTCATGTGTGTCATATAAGTTGTGATGCCAAGTGTGATGAGGGCAGTGGTCTCCATAATGTTAGTAATAGTGATGTGTGTCATATAAGTTGTGATGCCAAGTGTGATGAGGGCAGTGGTCTCCATAATGTTAGTAATAGTGATATGTGTCATATAAGTTGTGGTGGCGAGTGTGATGAGGGCAGTGGTCTCCATAATGTTAGTAATAGTGATGTGTGTCATATAAGTGGTGGTGCCAAGTGTGATGAGGGCAGTGGTCTCCATAATGTTAGTAATAGTGATGTGTGTCATATAAGTTGTGATGCCGAGTGTGATGAGGGCAGTGGTCTCCATAATGTTAGTAATAGTGATGTGTGTCATATAAGTTGTGGTGCCGAGTGTGATGAGGGCAGTGGTCTCCATAATGTTAGTAATAGTGATATGTGTCATATAAGTTGTGGTGGCGAGTGTGATGAGGGCAGTGGTCTCCATAATGTTAGTAATAGTGATGTGTGTCATATAAGTGGTGGTGCCAAGTGTGATGAGGGCAGTGGTCTCCATAATGTTAGTAATAGTGATGTGTGTCATATAAGTGGTGGTGCCGAGTGTGATGAGGGCAGTGGTCTCCATAATGTTAGTAATAGTGATGTGTGTCATATAAGTGGTGGTGCCAAGTGTGATGAGGGCAGTGGTTTCCATAATGTTAGTAATAGTGATGAGGGTCATATGAGTTGTGATGCCGAGTGTGATGAGGTTAACCACATTGACATTAATGTTGAATATAGCACTGCTGATAAATGTAATGAACACAATGTTGGTAGTGGTGTTGGTGATGACAGTTATAGTGATGTGTGTAATGCTAGTGGAGGAGGGAATGTGAGTGGTAGTGCCACCTATCATACATTCACACATGAACAGCGTCGTGCTCTGTGTAAACAAAGACTGCCACGAGGCCTCACAACTGGTAGTGCACTTAAAAAACTCATGGACCAGTGTAACACTGCTGACATTGATAAGGTCTGCTCTTTATATGAACAATTTTTTCATTATGCTGAGAAACTAAGCCAGATTCCAGGACTTCTATAATGGATCAGTCCTTGCATAAACTTAATATTTTTAGCTGGAATATTGCATCACTTAGAAAAAGACTTCCTGACCTTCATCATAAAGTAACCACCGAACCCATTGATATTGTGTCTACAAGAGTGCAGAGTCCCTGAAAAATCCCAGCCCCCTAAATTGCCATCATTTGTTGCATATAACCTCAAATCTACTAACTCTTGTGTTCTATATATTAAAAAATCACTTCCCCATCAACTTCTCACACATAAGAAAACAAAGGGACTGCAATACCATGGTGTTAGGATTTATATTGGGAACTCTGCTCTCAACATATTTAATTTGTATGCTCCTGCTGATAAGTTCAATTACTTGGAGCTCCCAACTTGTGCTCAGTCTGAGCCTACTCTTATAATTGGAGATTATAATGCAAGACACAAAAGCATTGGAAGCTCACAGTTTGGTAATCGTAATGGTAACCAACTGCTGTCAATGTTAAACAGTCATGATAATGTGCAAATTGTAGGTGACCTTGAACCCACACATATCTATGGAGGCATCCTTGATCTGTGTCTTGGCTTCAACATTACTTCTGCCAGCTGTGAGTCTACCATTGTATCAGATATATCATCAGACCATTTCCCAAGGCTAACCTCACTAGATATAGGTAATACTATCCTTCCTGGTGGAATATTCAAACGGAAACGTTTTAATGTTCCCCCTGATCAACATGAGGACTTTGTTGCACATGTGACTGACTGGTATAATTCCTATGAGTGTTCCTCTGTTGAGACCTTTAACAATGGCCTTGTGAGCAGTATTCAGAACTACTTAGAGCCGCCTCAAAAACCTCCTGGAACTGTTAACCCAACCAACTTCCATAACAATCATACCTCCTATAATAACCATACTTATTACAATGATCTTAAACTTCGAACACTGAAACGTACTGCTCGCAGAATAGGCCTAGCCTATAGAAAACATCGTACCCCTGGAATGCTGAGACTCTTTCAAACTGCCCTTGCTGCTGCCAGAGAGCGTATGACAGAGCTGCGGCAAACTGACTGGGAAAAATTTGTCAATGGTCTCAATGCTCACACCCCACTTAGCCGAGCATGGAGGGACATAAATAGAATTAAGGGTAACAGAACCGGTCAGATTGCACACCCTCATCCCTTACATAGGGCGAATGAGCTAGTCAGTGCTTGGGCTGTTACATCAAGCTATGAAAATCTTCCCAGTACCACACAGGCGAAATTAAATGACAAATATGATGCTAGGGAGAGACTTGTTTGTTTTATGCTCAGCAAGGAAGATGACTGTAACATTCCTTTCACTGACTTTGAACTTGATGCAGCACTAACTAAGGGCAACTCCATGTCACCTGGTGAGGATGGTACTACCTACAATATACTAAGATTGCTGTGTCGAGTACCAGGCAATCCTTTACTCGAATTATACAACATGAGCTATGTAACTGGGGAGCTCCCTAAATCTTGGACCAACAGCCTCATCATTCCCATTCCTAAGCCCAATCAACAAAATTCATTTCGCCCAATATCTCTTACTAGCTGCTTATGTAAAACATTTGAGAGGGTGATTCTTAATCGTCTCATGTACAGAATCAAACATTTTTTGTCCCCCCGGTTGCATGGTTTCATGCATGGAAGGAGTGTGCACCATTGCATAGCCACCTTTCTCACTCTGCGCACTGACAGCTCATACACTACCTTCCTTGACCTTAAATCTGCTTTTGATGTTGCCAACAGACATGTAATCATTAGTGAACTTGCCAGAATGGATGTTGGAGGATGGCTTCTCCGCTGGATTAAAGGCTACCTGTCCAACAGAAAGTCTTCTGTGTTGTTCCAGGGGCATAGAAGTATAACTAAAGACTTTGAATTAGGAACCCCACAGGGAGGTGTGCTCAGTCCCACTCTATTCAATATTCTAATTAATGCCTTACTTAATGCTATGCCTAGCCAGCCCCATCATTATATGATCAGTTTTGCTGATGATATAATGATTCACACCACCGGATTCTCCAACACCCAAAACATCCTTAACCATGTACTAGCCTCGTGTCAGGACCTGGGGTTGATAATCTCTACTGATAAAACAAAGATACTCAATAGGCGTCCTCCTCGACAGAGAGGCACAGTTCGCCAGATCCAGTTGCATGATGGGTCTCTTCTAGAATATGTAAACAGATTCAGGTATCTAGGCTTTGAGGTCCCACTACTTGGACCTGTTGTAACGAGGCTTTGTCGTCAATACAAAGAAAGGCTGAGAGCACTTAGAGTTGTGGCAGGGTTTCATCCCAGGTATGGTGCTAATGTTAAAATTGTGAAAATGATGTATCTTGCTTATATTAGATCATTAGTTGATTATGCTGCCCCACTACTTGCTCTTGTGTCTGACTGGAAGCTTGGAGGGCTGGAAAAACTGCAGAACGAAGCAATGAGGATCATTTTAGGATGCCCTCGTACTGCCAAAATTTTAAATATGCAGAAAGAACTTGATATTCCAAGCATCAGAGATCGTGTTACTGAAAGAAATATCCTAATTGGGGTTAATATGCTCAGGCAAGCCCATACAAACCCATGCACAGAAGCCCTCCAAACTTTTCTCAGCACTGGTGAACATCCCTCCAGATGGATCGAAAAAACTGGAACCGACCTCCGCATGAATCAGATACATGATCTGTGGCAAGTAAGGCAACAGCGGCACTTCTCCGCTCCATGGAATATTACCCCATTCCAAACTACCATCCCTCCATTTCCCCCCAAACTACTTCTTAAATCACAACCAAAGCTTCGCCTTGAAGCCAAACATGATGCCTTAAACTGTATTGATAATTTAGCCAAACAGCACACTCTCTCACAAATTATTTACGTTGATGGTTCTGTTCACCAATCCACTGGTGCAGCTGGTAGTGCTGCTGTTGTCATACAGAGTGATGGCTCTCTTAAAGAAATTGGAGCACGCATCAATAACTGGGCCTCTACCCTTCAGACAGAACTGTTTGCCATACTCCTTGCACTCAAATGCGTCCATGTATCTAAGGTTAACTCTCTAATTGTAACTGATTCTCTGTCATCCATAAATGCTCTCAACTCATCAAGTATAACTTGTAGCATGCTCGTGTCAGAAGCCAGGCACAGGTATGGTAGGATTCTGGATAGTAGAGTCAGAGTGCACATGCTGTGGATTCCATCTCACATTGGTCTTCAGATGCATGATAGAACTGATAAATTGGCTAAGTTTTATGCTTTCAAAGAGGGGATAGATTACAATCTTGGCTTGTCAGTTAGCAGTTTGAGAACAATAATACGAAAAGAACTTCAACTGAATTTTATTGACTTAAGACTCAGGGAGTTTGATACCAGTCAGTCCATCTATCATCATTCTATCATGCAGGAGGAGCCACATGTCTATGGTGCATCCAACAAAATAAGCAGACTCTTGGATGTCACTACCGCCCGCCTCCGGCTGGGTTACAAGTATCTTTGGCAGGTTAAATCACCACCACCAGATGTAGACCAAACAAGATGTAAACTTTGCCAGTTGGATTATTGTCACACCCTGCGTCATTATGTACTGGAGTGCGATAAAATTAATGAATTCAGAGACTACTCATTCAGAAATGTTCAAGATATGTCAAAGTATTTTATCCACAGTGGTATATTACAGACCATTCTGGAAAAATACCCTGACTTTGCTCCCTGTAAATAAAGCATTGACACGTGTGTGTGTGTGTGTATATGTACATGTGTGTATATGTATGTGTGTATGTATATACATGTGTGTGTATGTGTGTGTGTATATATGTATGTGTATATGTATATGTGTGTGTGTGTGACCCAACAATTAAAATTTGCACCAATAACTCATTACAGTTGTGGCTGGGTGTAGACTAATAGATTGCTCATTGCTTTATAATTTGTTCATGAGTGCAACCATGTACAGACGTAAGTAAATTTACTTACATGATTCATTACCTTGTAACTAGTGAATTAATTACCATTGTACCTTGTTCAGCTATCAAAACTTTGGGGCCCAGTCTCTGGACCCTATATATACCTCTGTAATCTGCAAATACCTTTGTAACTTGTCATGATTGTGACCATCTGAGTTCATTACCTTTGTAACTTGCTCAGCTATCAAACTTTGAGGTCCAGTCCCTGGACCCATTATGTACCTCTGTAATCTTTTGACTACCGCCCACAGGATGGGTATGGGGTGCATAATAAAGATATCAAACAACTGTTACCACCCTTGCCGGGGCTCAAACCATGAACACTGTATGTGAAACGAGAGCATTGCCTACCAGGTGACGGGATACCTGTAAAGCTAGGCACCGACCTTGCCAGTGAAAGTTCTTTGTATGTTCTCCAGGTCTGCAATTTCACCTGCCTTGAAATGGGTCGTTAGTGATTATAGGAATATTTCAGCCTAGAAAGAACAAGCACTTTGAAGAGCATCATCATTGGCCTGGCATCCTTAGTTTTGAAGGTTCTCATCCATACTACCATTTTCCTAGCAGATGTGATAGATACATTGTTGTGATCTTTGAAAGTGAGATCCTCTGACATTATCACTCCCAGGTCCTTCACATTAGTTTTTCGCTATATTTTATTGTTTGAATTTGTTTTATACTCCAGTTTTTATTTCCTCGAGGTTTCCATATCGGAGTAATTAAAATTTGTCCTCGATGAATTTCATATTTTCTGAGGCCCACTAAAAACTTGATTAATGTCTGCTTAGAAATTTACTGCGTCTTCAATGAATGATACTGTCAGGCAATTTCTGGTATTATCAGCAGAGTAAGACAGTGCTGGCTGTGGTTTACATCTTTGTCAGATAGGATGAGGAAAAAGACGGGAGCGAGTACTGTACCTTGTGGAACAGCTTTTCACTGTGGCCGCCACTGACTTAACTCTGTTTACTATTACTCTGTGTACTGTTGGTTATGAAGTTATAGATCCATCTACTCACTTCTCCTGTTTCCCTTTATCACGCATTTTGTGTGCTATTACACCATGATTGCACTTGTCGAAGGCTTTTGCAGTCTGTGTATGCTTCATGTGCATTATGTTTATCCTCCAGTGCATCCAAGAGCATGTCATAGTGGTCCAGTAGTTGTGAGAGGCAGGAGCAACCATCCAAGACTTTGTCCAGTAGTTGTGAGAGGCAGGAGCAACCATCCAAGACGTGGTCCAGTAGTTGTGAGAGGCAGGAGCAACCATCCAAGACCATGTCATAGTGGACCAGTAATTGTGAGAGGCAGGAGCAACCATCCAAGACTTTGTCCAGTAGTTGTGAGAGGCAGAAGTGACCTGCTCTAAACCCATGCTGGCCAGGGTTGTGCAACTGTTGGGTATTCAAGTGATTGGCGATCTTGCTTCTTAGAACACTTTTAAAGACTTATGATGTGGGTCGTTAGTGTTATCGGTCTATAATTCTTTGGTATTGCTTTACTGTCACCTTTGTGAAGGGCTATATCCGTTGTTTTTAGTGACAGTGGGATGAGCCCCCGTGTCTAGGCTCCCTCTCCATAGAATATTTAAGACAGGTGAAAGGGGTTTATTGCAGTTCTTGATGAACGCAGAGTTCATCAAGAACTGGGTCTGGGGCATAATGCATGGGCAGATCATTTATTGCCGTTTCAAAGTCCTGTGGTGTTAGGGTTATATCAGAAATTCTGGAATTAATAAAATTTTGAGTCAAAAAAAATAAGATTGTCGACCTTTAATCTGATTAACAGGAAAATAAACACGAGTCGTACTGAGACTTCAGTACCTCTTTCATTTCTTTGCTGTCATCTGTGTAAAGTTCAACCTTGTTCAAGCGAGGACACAGTACTGGATGTGGCATAAGAAAAGAAATATATTGGATTTCTTTTATTTTAATTTATTGCTTTAAATTCTGTGTTTCCTGGCTCATGTATGATTCATTTAACTTAAGTTCAGTATTTTCTATTTCTCAAGCCAGTCTTCCCTTCAGTATTGCAGATAGACTGGCCCCTCAGGGTAAGGGATACATCACCAGGGTAAGGGATACATCACCAGGGTAAGGGATACATCACCAGGGTAAGGGATACATCACCAGGGTAAGGGATACATCAACAGGGTAAGGGATACATCAGGGTAAGGGATACATCACCAGGGCAAGGGATACATCACCAGGGCAAGGGATACATCACCAGGGCAAGGGATACATCACCAGGGCAAGGGATACATCACCAGGGCAAGGGATACATCACCAGGGTAAGGGATACATCACCTGGGTAAGGGATACATCGGGGCAAGGGATACATCACCAGGGCAAGGGATACATCACCAGGGTAAGGGATACATCACTAGGGCAAGGGATACATCACCAGGGCAAGGGATACATCACCAGGGTAAGGGATACATCACCAGGGCAAGGGATACATCAAGGTAAGGGATATATAATCAGGGTAAGAGAGACACTTAACGTAAGGGATACATTATTAGGGTAAGGTATACATCATTGTGGTAAGGGATACATCATCATGGTAAGGTTGACAACTAATCATCATCGTCATAACTAATAAAGTAAGAGACTGGTCGAGCTCCGTGGGTACTCATACTGAAGAAGTATCCGTTACCACCAGGCCAGTTGAAGCTCGAGGGCAGGCTCTTGAAGGGTGACACTGAAGAGCTCTTTCTGTTGCTAGGGACCTTTCCGGGACTACTGAAGGCACTGTTGCTTGGTATACTGTTAGAGAAAGGCTGATGAAGAGGGTTTAAGTTTGTTCTATCGAGCAGGATAGAACTGCTGCTGCTGATTGGTCCTGCTGAGCGACTACCACTGCTGAAGTGGCTGAGACTACTGCTGGGTCTTGAGAATACAGGAGCTGAGGTTGGCCTAGGAGAGAAAGATGTCCTGAAGGCGCTAGTTTGTCTGAAGGGGTTGGTGGTGGGGAATCTGTTGAAGCCAGTGTTGGTGAAGCCTGTTGAGCCGAACCTGTTATTTCTGTTGAAATAAAGAAAGCTGAACATTATAACCCAGTCAAGAGTTAACCAAGAATATTATAAACATTTATGTTTACTGTGCTCATAAACATTAAGAGCTACAAGAATTGCAATTTATAAAATATACAATACTTTCGTGTGTTAGGTTTCAAGTCTGTCTACTACACGATGGTTGGTGTGTTAGTGAATATACACTTCTCAGTGAACACACACACACACACACACACACACACACACACACAGCGAAGAGGCGGGGCCAGGAGCTGAGTCTCGACCCCTGCAACCACAATTAGGTGAGTACACACAAACACACACACACACACACACACACACACACACACACACACACACACACACACACACACACCCTGAGTAGTGCAGATATTGAGGACATCATACATGAAAGCCCCCTTGGGGCCAGTGATCATATGGTTCTAAGCTTCGAATACATAGTAGAGTTACAAGTGGAGGGGGAAGCAGGAAGGGCTGCACGAATGAAGCCAAACTACAAGAAAGGTGACTACGCGGGCATGAAGAACTTCCTGCACGGAGTTCAGTGGGACAGTGAGCTGACAGGGAAGTCAGCAGACGAGATGATGGAATATATGGCAACAATTTGCAAGGAAGCTGAGGAGAGGTTTATACCCAAGGGTAACAGGAGAAGAGAAAAAGCAAGGATGAGCCCATGGTTCACCCAAAGGTGCAGGGAAGCCAAAACCAAGTGTGCCAGGGAATGGAAGAGGTACAGAAGGCAAAGGACCCAGGAGAATAAGGAGAGCTGTCGTAGAGCCAGAAATGATTATGCACAGGTAAGAAGGGAGGCCCAAAGACAGTACGAGAATGACATAGTAGCGAAAGCCAAATCTGACCCGAAGCTGTTGTACAGCCACATCAGGAGGAGAACAACAGTCAAGGACCAGGTGATCAGGCTGAGGAAGGTAGGAGGGGAGGTCACAAGAAATGACCGCGAAGTGTGTGAGGAGCTCAACATGAGATTCAAAGAGGTGTTCACAGAGAAGATAGAAGGGACTCCAGAAAGGCGGAGAGGTAGGGTACACCATCAGGTGCTGGACACAATACACACAACTGAGGAGGAAGTGAAGAGGCTACTAAGCGAGCTAGATACCTCAAAGGCGATGGGGCCGGATAACATCTCACCATGGGTCGTGAGAGAGGGAGCAGGGCAACTACCTGAGGTATGGAAGACAGCAAATGTAGTTCCAATTTTTAAAAAAAGGAGACAGGAACGTAGCACTAAACTACAGACCAGTGTCACTGACATGTATAGTATGCAAGGTCATGGAGAAGATAATCAGGAGAAGAGTGGTGGAACACCTAGAAAGGAATGATCTCATCAACGACGGCCAACACGATTTCAGTGACGGGAAATCCTGTGTCACAAACCTACTGGAGTTCTACGACAGGGTGACAGCAGTAAGACAAGAGAGAGAGGGGTGGGTAGATTGCATATTCTTGGACTGTAAGAAGGCGTTTGACAGAGTTCCACACAAGAGATTAGTGCAGAAGCTGGAGGACCAGGCAGGGGTAACAGGGAAGGCACTACAATGGATCAGGGAATACCTGTCAGGAAGACAGCAGCGAGTCATGGTATGTGGCGAGGTGTCAGAGTGGGCGCCGGTGACGAGTGGGGTTCCACAGGGGTCAGTCCTAGGACCGGTGCTGTTTCTGGTATTTGTGAACGACATGACGGAAGGAATAGACTCTGAAGTGTCCCTGTTTGCAGATGATGTGAAGTTGATGAGAAGAATTCAATCGGACGAGGATCAGGCAGAACTACAGAGGGATCTGGACACTGCAAGCCTGGTCCAGCAATTGGCTCCTGGAGTTCAACCCCACCAAGTGCAAAGTCATGAAGATTGCTGAAGGGCAAAGAAGATCGCAGACGGAGTACAGTCTAGGGGGCCAGAGACTACAAACCTCAATCAAGGAAAAAGATCTTGGAGTGAGTATAACACCAGGCACATCTCCTGAGGCGCACATCAACCAAATAACTGCTGCAGCATACGGGCGCCTAGCAAACCTAAGAACAGCATTCCGACATCTTAATAAAGAATCGTTCAGGACCCTGTACACTGTGTACGTTAGGTCCATACTGGATAATGAGAACCTTCAAAACCAGGGATGCCAAGCCCATGTTGACACTTTACAGATCGCTTGTTCTATCTAGGCTGGAATATTGCTGCACACTAACTGCACCTTTCAAGGCGGGTGAAATTGCTGACCTTGAAAATGTGCAGAGAACCTTCACCGCACGCATAAGTGCGATAAACCACCTCAACTACTGGGAACGCTTGAAGTTCCTAAACCTGTACTCTCTAGAACGCAGGCGGGAGAGATACATTATTATATACACATGGAAAATTCTCGAGGGCTTAGTACCAAACTTGCACACACAAATCACTCCCTACGAAAGCAAAAGACTCGGCAGGCGATGTAACATCCCCCCAATGAAGAGCAGGGGTGCCACTAGCACGTTGAGGGACAACACAATAAGTGTCAGGGGCCCAAGATTGTTCAACTGCCTCCCAGCATACATCAGGGGGATTACCAACAAACCCCTGGCTGTCTTCAAGCAGGCACTGGACAGGCACCTCAAGTCGGTACCTGATCAGCCGGGCTGTGGTTCGTACGTTGGACTGCGTGCGGCCAGCAGTAACAGCCTGGTTGATCAGGCTCTGGTCCAACAGGAGGCCTGGTCACGGACCGGGCTGCGGGGGCGTTGACCCCTGGAATTCTCTCCAGGTAGACTCCAGGTAGACTGGAGTATGCAGCACCAGTTTGGAACCCACACCTAGCCAAGCACGTAAAGAAGCTAGAGAAAGTGCAAAGGTTTGCAACAAGACTAGTCCCGGAGCTAAGGGGTATGTCCTACGAGGAGAGGTTAAGGGAAAACTATTTCCCCCCTTCCCCTTCCTCAAACAGGCGCGCGTGTGCTCATGTTATGATAATGAAGTGTTTGTTCACCGCGACTTGACGACACTGGAGGACTTGACGACACTGGAGGACAGGAGAGATAGGGGTGACATGATAACGACATACAAGATAATGAGAGGAATTGACAAGGTGGACAAAGACAGAATGTTCCAGAGATGGGACACAGCAACAAGGGAACACAGTTGGAAGTTGAAGACTGAGATGAATCACAGAGATGTTAGGAAGTATTTCTTCAGTCACAGAGTGGTCGGGAAGTGGAATACTTTAGGAAGTGATGTAGTGGAGGCAGGTTCCATACATAGCTTTAAGAAGAGGTATGATAAAGCTCATGGCGCATTGAGAGTGACCCAGTAGCGGCCAGTGAAGAGGCGGGGCCAGGAGCTGTGACTCGACCCCTGCAACCACAACTAGGTGAGTACACACACGTCTCAGTGTATATACACTGAGGCTGTATAACTGTGCTTTGTGTTGTTGTCTGTTGTTCTTACCTGTTTGTGGTTGCAGGGGTCAGTTCACAGCTCCTGGCCCCGTTTTGTCTGTTGTGTTGACTTGTGCTGTGTGTTGTAGTGTTGGCGTGTGTTGTGTTGAGTCTTGTGTTATTCTCAGGTGAATGTTAGAAAAATACTTAAAATTTCATTGCACTTACGAATGCAATATTTTAGTAATAATTCTCTTGATCCAAGGAATTGGAGCTATCATCCCCCTCCTTGTATCAAACCTGATTACCCTCCATTCTCCAGGTGCTCTAAAGCATACGCGTTTAGCACTTCTCCATAATTTTTATGGGAATATTCCTTTTGCTTATCAAAGCTTCTACTGTTTACAGGACTCTCCTGTTATCTGTTAATACAGACTACTGTTTGTGAGACGACACCTGTTAACTGTTTATGAAGCTTTGCTGTTAATCTGTTTTTGTACTGTTTATGATTCTCACTGTCTTGAGGACCCCTCCCAATAAGTACTGTTAACAGAATCTCTTCTGCCTGTTTACCTGTTAGCTATGAACCTGTTGTTCCTGAAGGCGTTACCGTTGATGGCACCGGAGGCCCTGAGCCGAGTGAGGGCAGCCCTGGCCTCCGCCCGGTCACTTGGGTCGTCATCATATAAGTCATCATATAGGTCTTCAATTGAGTCGTCTTGGTCATTGTCGAAAAAGTCGTCGAAGTCATCGAAGTCGTCGTCGAAGCGAAGGAATCCTGAGCCTCCTTGACGACGATGACTGGAGGTGAATGGTCCTCCAGTGAAGGTGCTGTCCTGAGGGAGGGGGGGGAGGGGGTTAATGGATGGGTGGGTAGATGTAACCCACTAATGGGTCACCTAAAAGCTAAACTACCCATTGCACTAAGCATCGTTATGGGGAGCTGACAGATGTAAACATGAAGTCTGGAGTCTTGCAGTTATTACCACCAGCAAGACTGTAAACATAAAGTCTGGAGTCTTGCAGTTATTACCACCAGCAAGACTGTAAACATAAAGTCTGGAGTCTTGCAGTTATTACCACCAGCAAGACTGTAAACATGAAGTCTGGAGTCTTGCAGTTATTACCACCAGCAAGACTGTAAACATGAAGTCTGGAGTCTTGCAGTTATTACCACCAGCAAGACTGCAAACATGAAGTCTGGCTCCACCAACTGTGGTCACAGTGTTACCAACTTTTATAGATTTAAAAATTTATTTATTTGCAATGTTTACAATGTGTGATTACAATTTTGATTTGTTAAGTACAAAGAAAGCCACTATCATGCCTCTAAAACCGTACCACCAGCACTGTCACCATCACTCACCTGGCTACGCTGCCCCACTACCATCACCACCATCACCACTACCATCACCTGGAAAGAAAAATAAATAGAATTGGTAAAGTTCTTGCTTCACACGCGGAGGGCGTCCGGGTTCGAGTCCCGGCAAGGGTGAAAACATTGAGCGTCTTTCCTTACACCTGTTGTCCCTGTTCACTCATCAGTAAAATAGGTACCGGGGTGTTAGTTGACTGGTGTGGGTCGCATCCTGGGACAAAATTGACCTAATTTGTGGGAAATGCTCTGCATAATAAGGTGCTTTCTATATGTCACTGATGTCAGCTATGGTCTATATACCCTCTATGTGTTCTTATAGAAATATATTATTATTATTAAAATGTTCACTGTATAACCCCCCTGTGGTTTAGCGCTTCTTTTGATTATAATAATAATAATAATAATTAAAATGTTCATCTGTACTGGAGGTGGGATGTACAGTGCCTGTACTCTGAAGGATGGGTGAGGATGTTACAGTATTGGAGGTAGGAAGTACAGTGCCTGTACTCTGAAGGATGGGTGAGGATGTTACAGTATTGGAGGTGGGAAGTACAGTGCCTGTACTCTGAAGGATGGGTGAGGATGTTACAGTATTGGAGGTGGGAAGTACAGTGCCTGTACTCTGAAGGATGGGTGAGGATGTTACAGTATTGGAGGTGGGAAGTACAGTGCCTGTACTCTGAAGGATGGGTGAGGATGTTACAGTATTGGAGGTGGGAAGTACAGTGCCTGTACTCTGAAGGATGGGTGAGGATGTTACAGTACTGGAGGTGGGAAGTACAGTGCCTGTACTCTGAAGGATGGGTGAGGATGTTACAGTACTGGAGGTGGGAAGTACAGTGCCTGTACTCTGAAGGATGGGTGAGGATGTTACAGTACTGGAGGTGTGAAGTACAGTGCCTGCACTCTGAAGGATGGGTGAGGATGTTACAGTACTGAAGGTGGGAAGTACAGTGCCTGCACTCTGAAGGATGGGTGAGGATGTTACAGTATTGGAGGTGGGAAGTACAGTGCCTGTACTCTGAAGGATGGGTGAGGATGTTACAGTATTGGAGGTGGGAAGTACAGTGCCTGTACTCTGAAGGATGAGTGAGGATGTTACAGTAGTGGAGGTGTGAAGTACAGTGCCTGCACTCTGAAGGATGGGTGAGGATGTTACAGTACTGGAGGTGGGAAGTACAGTGCCTGTACTCTGAAGGATGAGTGAGGATGTTACAGTACTGGAGGTGGGAAGTACAGTGCCTGTACTCTGAAGGATGGGTGAGGATGTTACAGTACTGGAGGTGTGAAGTACAGTGCCTGCACTCTGAAGGATGGGTGAGGATGTTACAGTACTGGAGGTGGGAAGTACAGTGCCTGTACTCTGAAGGATGAGTGAGGATGTTACAGTACTGGAGGTGGGAAGTACAGTGCCTGTCCTCTGAAGGATGAGTGAGGATGTTACAGTACTGAAGGTGGGAAGTACAGTGCCTGTACTCTGAAGGATGAGTGAGGATGTTACAGTACTGGAGGTGGGAAGTACAGTGCCTGTACTCTGAAGTATGGGTGAGGATGTTACAGTACTGGAGGTGGGAAGTACAGTGCCTGTACTCTGAAGGATGAGGAGGATGTTACAGTACTGGAGGTGGGAAGTACAGTGCCTGTACTCTGAAGGATGGGTGAGGATGTTACAGTACTGGAGGTGGGAAGTATAGTGCCTGTACTCTGAAGGATGAGTGAGGATGTTACAGTACTGGAGGTGGGAAGTACAGTGCCTGTCCTCTGAAGGATGAGTGAGGATGTTACAGTACTGGAGGTGGGAAGTACAGTGCCTGTACTCTGAAGGATGAGTGAGGATGTTACAGTACTGGAGGTGGGAAGTACAGTGCCTGTACTCTGAAGGATGAGTGAGGATGTTACAGTACTGGAGGTAGGAAGTACAGTGCCTGTACTCTGAAGGATGAGTGAGGATGTTACAGTACTGGAGGTGTATATCTCAGTGTATATTCACTGAGAGGTGTATATTTCAGTGTTTATACACTGGTAGTTTATATTAATCACTATTTTAGGTAATCTTAACTGGTGGTGTACAGGTGACATTCAGACTTGACCCTCGTGTAGTAGACTTAATGAACCTCTTGTAGTAGACTTAATAACCTTCGTGTAGTATACTTAATGAGCCTTTTATTAGATAGACTTGAAACCTGTCTATCCAATGACTGTTGAAACATGACGTTATAACTGATCTCAGCACTTTCACTGCTGTGTAATTCTCTTGTTGCGTCACTCTCTCTCCCCATCTACACCCCATCTACACCCCATCTACACCCCGTGTAAACTTGTACATGTGTTCGTTAATATAAGCGTCTAATCAGCCAATCAGATGGCAGCTCGTCAACACAATGTTAACAGGTTCACTCGTTGTTCAGACTGAACATAAGAATAGTGAATAAATGTGATGTGAAATGTTTGTTGGTGCCAGACACGATGATCTAATTGTCACAGTGACTGTTGATCTGGTATTGTCACAGTGACTGTTGATCTGGTATTGTCACAGTAACTGTTGATCTGGTATTGTCACAGTGATTGTTGATCTGGTATTGTCACAGTAACTGTTGATCTGGTATTGTCACAGTGATTGTTGATCTGGTATTGTCACAGTGACTGTTGATCTGGTATTGTCACAGTAACTGTTGATCTGGTATTGTCACAGTGATTGTTGATCTGGTATTGTCACAGTGACTGTTGATATGGTATTGTCACAGTCACTGTTAATCTGGTATTGTCACAGTGATTGTTGATCTGGTATTGTCACAGTGACTGTTGATCTGGTATTGTCACAGTGATTGTTGATCTGGTATTGTCACAGTGACTGTTGATCAGGTATTGTCACAGTAACTGTTGATCTGGTATTGTCACACTGATTGTTGATCTGGTATTGTCACAGTGACTGTTGATCTGGTATTGTCACAGTGACTGTTGATCTGGTATTGTCACAGTGATTGTTGATCTGGTATTGTCACAGTAACTGTTGATCTGGTATTGTCACAGTGATTGTTGATCTGGTATTGTCACAGTGACTGTTTATCTGGTATTGTCACAGTAACTGTTGATCTGGTATTGTCACAGTGACTGTTGATCTGGTATTGTCACAGTGACTGTTGATCTGGTATTGTCACAGTAACTGTTGATCTGGTATTGTCACAGTAACTGTTGATCTGGTATTGTCACAGTAACTGTTGATCTGGTATTGTCACAGTAACTGTTGATCTGGTATTGTCACAGTAACTGTTGATCTGGTATTGTCACAGTGACTGTTGATCTGGTATTGTCACAGTGACTGTTGATCTGGTATTGTCACAGTAACTGTTGATCTAACTACCTAGAGTCTACCTGGAGGGTATTCCGGGGGTGAACGCCCCCGCGGCTCGGTCCACGACCAGGCCTTCCAGTGGATCAGGGCCTGATCAACCAGGCTGTTACTGCTGGCCGCATGCAGTCCAACATCCGAACCACTGACTTTAAGTATCTGTCCAGCTCCCTCTTGAAGACAACCAGGGGTCTATTGGTAATTCCCCTTATGGATGGTAGGAGGATGAACAGTCTTGGGCCCCAGACACTTAGTGTGTTTTCTCTTATTGTTCCAATGGCGCCCCTACTTTTCATTGGGGGTATTTTGCACCGCCTTCCCAGTCTTTTGCTTTCGTAGGGAGTGATTTGTGTGTGCAGATTAGGGAACATTCTTCTAGGATTTTCCAAGTGTAGATTATGATGTATCTCTCTCGCCTGGGCTCCAGTGAGTACAAGTCAAGTACTTCCAAGTGTTCCCAGTAGTTAAGGTGTTTGATGGAACTTATATGTGAAGTAAAGGTTCTCTGTACATTCTCTAGAAGTGCAATTTCACCTGCCTTGAATGGAGTTGCTGACGTACAGCAGTATTCCAGCCTAGAGAGAACAAGTGATTTAAAAAGGATCACAGGCTTGGTGTATGGTGTTGGGAGCAGTGAGAGGATTAAATACTGTTTATGTTTATTCATTTAGTTTTATTGTTTTTTCTGTATGAATCTTTTAACTTAAGCTCAATACTTTCCACTTCCCTGGTCAGCGCTTCAATGTATCAGATAATCTAGTGTTCTTGAGGAGTTCAGTGATTCTTTGTCGTCTTATATAGAGGAACCGTCTTTCTCTCTCTAGTATACTTCTCCCTTTCTTTTTTCTTAGGCCTTGAACATACTTCAGCTGCCAGGAAGTTGATCCTTTCATGGCACTGGTTTGGATCCATGTTATTTAAGATATCTTCCCAACATGTTTCATTTAAGACATGGTTCACCTGGTCCCAGTTAATGTTCTTGATATTGAAGTTGTATTTAGTGAAGACACCTTCATAGCTACGTGTATTTTGCTGGTCAGGACCCCTCCTCGTCACATAACTGTTGATCTGGTATTGTCACATAACTGTTGATCTCCTGGTATTGTCACATAACTGTTGATCTCCTAGTATTGTCACATAACTGTTGATCTCCTGGTATTGTCACATAACTGTTGATCTCCTGGTATTGTCACATAACCGTTAATCTCCTGGTATTGTCACATAACTGTTGATCTCCTGGTATTGTCACATAACTGTTGATCTCCTGGTATTGTCACATAACTGCTGATCTGGTATTGTCACATAACTGTTGATCTCCTGGTATTGTCACATAACTGTTGATCTCCTGGTATTGTCACATAACTGTTGATCTCCTGGTATTGTCACATAACTGTTGATCTCCTGGTATTGTTACATAACATCAGTCTCTAGAATAGTGTGAAAAACAAAACGTGCAGTAACCTGTGTTGTTAACGAGAGAGGTTAGAGGAGAATGGTGATTCAAGCTGACAGGAAGGTGACAGTAACTCAAATAAACACACATTACAACAGTGGTATGCAGAAGAGCATGAATACACAACACATCGTACCTTGAAGTGGATGGGGTACACTAGCAGAAAAACACATAGGGTTCCACTCCTGTCTGCTAAGCACAGCGAACTGAGACTACAGTGGACACAGTCTGACCAGAACTAGACAGATGAAGAGTGGAAAAACCTTGTCTGGTTAGACGAATCACAATTTCTGCTGCAACCTATAGACAGTGGGCTCAGAATTTGGCGAAACCTTTGTGATATGGTGGAATGGGAGATTCACAGCATCACTGTGCAGCTGACAGATCTGCAGCAACTGTGTGATGCTGTCAACACTGACCAGGATCTTTAAGGAATGTTTCCAGCACCTTGTTGGATCATGACAACAAAAATTCAGGCTGTTCTGGGGCCGAAGGTGGGTCCCACCCAGTACTGGAAGGTGGGCCCTACCCAGTACTAGAAGGTGTGCCCTACCCGGTACAATGTGGGCCCTACCCAGTACTAGGTGGGCCCTACCCAGTACTAGAAGGTGGGCCCTACCCAGTACTAGAAGGTGGGCCCTACCTAGTACTAGAAGGTGGGCCCTACCTAGTACTAGAAGGTGGGCCCTACCTAGTACTAGAAGGTGGGCCCTACCCAGTACTAGAAGGTGGGCCCTACCCAGTACTAGGTGGGCCCTACCCAATACTAGAAGGTGGGCCCTACTCAGTACAAGAAGGTGGGTCCCACCCAGTACTAGATGGTGGGCCCTACCCAGTACTAGAATGTGGGCCCTACCCTGTACTAGGTGGGCCCTACCTAGTACTAGAAGGTGGGCCCTACCTAGTACTAGAAGGTGGGCCCTACCTAGTACTAGAAGGTGGGCTCTACCTAGTACTAGAAGGTGGGCCCTACCCAGTACTAGAAGGTGGGTCCCACCCAGTACTAGAAGGTGGGCCCTACCTAGTACTAGAAGGTGGGCCCTACCTAGTACTAGAAGGTGGGCCCTACCTAGTACTAGAAGGTGGGTCCCACCCAGTACTAGAAGGTGGGCCCTACCCAGTACTAGGTGGGCCCTACCTAGTACTAGAAGGTGAGCCCTACCTAGTACTAGAAGGTGGGCCCTACCTAGTACTAGAAGGTGGGCCCTACCCGGTACAATGTGGGCCCTACCCAGTACTAGGTGGGCCCTACCCAGTACTAGAAGGTTGGCCCTACCCAGTACTAGGTGGGCCCTACCCAGTACTAGAAGGTGGGCCCTACCCAGTACTAGAAGGTGGGTCCCACCCAGTACTAGATGGTGGGCCCTACCCAGTACTAGAATGTGGGCCCTACCCAGTACTAGGTGGGCCCTACCCAGTATTAGAAGGAGGGCCCTACCCAGTACTAGGTGGGCCCTACCCAGTACTAGAAGGTTGTACCTAATAAAAGGGCCACTGAGTGCAGGTGTCTGCTAACAGTAAACAGTGGATCTGAAGGGAGACTTGTCCGAGTAGTCGGAAGTATATCTGGAGGGGGTTCCGGGGGTCAACGCCCCCGCGGCCCGGTCTGTGATCAGGACTCATGGTGGATCAGGGCTTGATCAACCAGGATGTTACTGCTGGCCGCACGCAAACCAACGTAGGAACCACAGCATGGCTGGTCAGGTACTAACTCTAGATCTGAGTTCCCAGGGATCAGTTCTTAGTCCAGCCTAGCAACTGGGTCAAGCCCTGGTACTATCTCTCATACTAAAATTTTCTTCCTCTTAACCAACTATTCTTACACTTTACCCACTTCCCCTTTCACCCGTAAGGGTCTTACCTAATCTCTCTTTGATCTTTTTGTCCTCTTGACAGAGATAGAGACAGAGATAGATATAGACAGAGATAGATAGATAGATAGATAGATAGAGAGAGAGTAAGGAAGGCAGTGTGTGAAAGTGAGAGTGAGAGACAAGGAGAGGCTTGGGACCCGTCTAACAAGTGCTTACAGAGATTACTCAAGACCACCACCAACCCCAGACCCACCATCCACCCATGACCCACCACCCACCCATGACCCACCACCCACCCAAGACCCAGGTCATACACTCACCAATAGACAAAGAAATGTGCATTTTATATATATATATATATATATATATATATATAAGTGTGTGTGTATGTGTGTGTACTCACCTAGTTGTACTCACTTAGTTGTGGTTGCAGGGGTCGAGTCATAGCTCCTGGCCCCGCCTCTTCACTGGCCGCTACTGGTTCACTCTCCCTGCGCCATGAGCTTTATCATACCTCTTCTTAAAGCTATGTATGGAACCTGCCTCCACTACATCGCTTTCCAAGCTATTCCACTTCCCGACAACTCTGTGACTGAAGAAATACTTCCTAACATCCCTGTGATTCATCTGAGTCTTCAACTTCCAACTGTGTCCCATTGTTGCTGTGTCCCATCTCTGAAACATTCTGTCTCTGTCCACCTTGTCAATTCCTCTCAGTATCTTATATGTCGTTATCATGTCCCCCCTATCTCTCCTGTCCTCCAGTGTCGCCATGTCGATTTCCCTTAACCTCTCCTCGTAGGACATACCCCTTAGCCCCGGGATTAGTCTTGTTGCAAACCTTTGCACTTTCTCTAGCTTCTTTACGTGCTTGGCTAGATGTGGGTTCCAAACTGGTGCTGCATACTCTAGTATGGGCCTAACGTACACAGTGTAGAGTCCTGAACGATTCTTTATTAAGATGTCGGAATGCTGTTCTTAGGTTAGCTAGGCGCCCATATGCTGCAGCTGTTATTTGGTTGATGTGCGCCTCAGTAGATGTGCCTGGTGTTATACTCACCCCAAGATCTTTTTCCTTGATTGAGGTTTGTAGTCTCTGGCCCCCTAGACTGTACTCCGTCTGCGGTCTTCTTTGCCCTTCCCCAATCTTCATGACTTTGCACTTGGTGGGGTTGAACTCCAGGAGCCAATTGCTGGACCAGGCTTGCAGCCTGTCCAGATCGCTTTGTAGTTCTGACTGGTCCTCGTCCGATTGAATTCTTCTCATCAACTTCACATCATCTGCAAACAGGGACACATCGGAGTCTATTCCTTCCGTCATGTCGTTCACAAATACCAGAAACAGCACCGGTCCTAGGACTGACCCCTGTGGAACCCCACTCGTCACCGGCGCCCACTCTGACACCTCGCCACGTACCATGATTCGCTGCTGTCTTCCTGACAGGTATTCCCTGATCCATTGTAGTGCCTTCCCTGTTATCCCTGCCTGGTCCTCCAGCTTCTGCACTAATCTCTTGTGTGGAACTGTGTCAAACGCCTTCTTACAGTCCAGGAATATGCAATCTACCCACCCCTCTCTCTCTTGTATTACTGCTGTCACCCTGTCATAGAACTCCAGTAGGTTTGTGACACAGGATTTCCCGTCCCTGAAACCGTGTTGGCCGTTGTTGATAAGCTCATCCCTTTCTAGGTGCTCCACCACTCTTCTCCTGATAATCTTCTCCATGACCTTGCATACTATACATGTCAGTGACACTGGTCTGTAGTTTAGTGCTACGTTCCTATCTCCTTTTTTAAAGATTGGAACTACATTTGCTGTCTTCCATACCTCAGGTAGTTGCCCTGTTTCGATAGACGTGTTGAAGATTGTTGTTAGGGGTACACATAGCTCATCTGCTCCCTCTCTCAGGACCCATGGTGAGATGTTATCCGGCCCCATCACCTTTGAGGTATCCTGCTCGCTTAGTAGCCTCTTCACTTCCTCCTCAGTTGTGTGTATTGTGTCAAGCACTTTATGGTGTACCCTACCTCTCCTCCTTTCTGGAGGCCCTTCTATCTCCTCTGTGAACACTTTGAATCTCATGTTGATCTCCTCACACACTTCGCGGTCATTTCTTTTGACCTCCCCTCCTTCCTTCCTCAGCCTGATCACCTGGTCCTTGACTGTTGTTCTCCTCCTGATGTGACTGTACAACAGCCTCGGGTCAGATTTGGTTTTCGCTGCTATGTCATTCTCATACTGTCGTTGGGTCTCCCTTCTTACCTGTGCATATTCGTTTCTGGCTCTACGACTGCTCTCCTTATTTTCCTGGGTTCTTTGCCTTCTATACTTCTTCCATTCCCTGGCACACTTGGTTTTGGCCTCCCTGCACCTTTGGGTGAACCACGGGCTCATCCTGGCTTTTTCGTTGTTTCTGTTACCCTTGCGTATAAACCTCTCCTCAGCTTCCTTGCATATTGTTGTCACATATTCCATCATCTCGTTTACTGATTTCCCTTCCAGTTCTCTGTCCCACTGAACCCCGTTTAGGAAGTTCTTCATGCCCGCGTAGTCCCCTTTTTTGTAGTTTGGCTTCATTCTTCTGACCCTATCTGCGTATGTGTGTTAGTTAGTTAGTTACCATTTTGTCCTAGGCACATGTCGATTAGACACTAGGCCTGGTGTGTGTGTGTGTGTGTGTGTGTGTGTGTGTGTGTATGTGTGTGTGTATGTGTGTGTGTGTGTATGTACTCACCTATTTGTGGTTGCAGGGGTCGAGGCATAGCTCCTGGCCCCGCCTCTTCACTGATTGGTAGGGTATGTAAAAGAAGTAAATTAAAAGTGAATATAGGAAAGAGTAAGATGGTGAGGATAACAAACAAAATAGATAACAGAAGATTGGATATCAGATTGGAATGAGAGAGTATGGAGGAGGTGAATGTGTTCAGATATTTGGTAGTGGATGTGTCAGCAGATGTGTCTATGAAGGATGAGGTGAATCATAGAATTAACGAGGGGAAAAAGGTGAGTGGTGCATTGAGGAGCTTGTGGAGACAGAACTTTATCCATGAAAGCAAAGAGGGGAATGTATGAGAGTATAGTTATACCAACACTCTTGTATGGGTGTGAGACATGGGTTGTGAATGTTGCAACAAGGAGAAGGCTGGAGGCAGTGGAGATGTCATGTCTGAGGGCAATGTGTGGTGTGAATATAATGCAGAGAATCCGTAGTTTGGAGATTAGGAGGAGGTGTGGGATTACCAAAACTATTATCCAGAGAGCTGAGGAGGGGTTATTGAGATGGTTTGGACATGTAGAGAGGATGGATCAAAATAGAATGACTTCGAGTGTATAAATCTGTAGTGGAGGGGAGGCGGGGTAGGGATCGGCCTAGAAAAGGTTGGAGGGAGGGGGTAAAGGAGGTTTTGTGTGCGAGGGGCTTGGACTTCCAGCAAGCGTGCGTGAGCATGATATATAGGAGAGAATGGAGACAAATGATTTTCAGGACTTGACGTGCTGTTGGAGTGTGAGCAAGGTAACATTTATGAAGGGTTTCAGGGAAACCGGCAGGCCAGACTTGATTCCTGGAGATGGGAAGTACAGTGCCGGCACTTTGAAGGAGGGGTGTTAATGTTGCAGTTTTGTAGCTGTAGTGTAAGTACTCCTCTGGCAAGACAGTGATGGAGTGAGTGATGAAAGTTTTTCTTTGTTTTGACACCCTTCCTTGGTGGGAAACGGCCTATGTGTTAATAAAACAAATTGTCATATCCCCCTATCTCTCCTGTCTCCAGCGTAGTCAGGTTGATTTCCCTTAACCTCTCCTCGTAGGACATGCCTCTTAGCTCCGGGACTAGTCTTGTTGCAAACCTTTGCACTTTGTCTAGTTTCCTTACATGCTTGGCTAGATGCGGGTTCCAAACTGGTGCTGCATACTCCAATATGGGCCTAACGTACATGGTGTACAGGGTCCTGAACGACTCCTTATTGAGATGCCGGAATGCTGTTCTTAGGTTTGCTAGGCGCCCGTATGCCACAGCAGTTATTTGGTTGATGTGCGCCTCAGGAGATGTGCCCGGTGTTATACTCACCCCAAGATCCTTTTCTTTGAGTGAGGTTTGTAGTCTCTGGCCCCCTAGACTATACTCCGTCTGCGGTCTTCTTTGCCTTTCCACAGTCTTTATGACTTTGCACTTAGTGGGGTTGAACTCCAGGAGCCAGTTGCTGGACCAGGCCTGCAGCCTGTCCAGATCCCTTTGTAGTTCTGCCTGGTCTTCCAGATTCTGGAACTCATTACCAGAAAATACAAAAATAACCTTGTCTCAGAATCATTTTAAGACTCTTCTCAGAAACCACCTAATCACCCTTACCTAAATAATCATACTCAAAAAATACTCATTGTTATTTCTCCTATAAGATAATTCCATTTTTATTATAATTATGTACGATAATATTACTTTAAAAAATGCTCAGTATTTTTTTCCTATAAGATAATCTCAATTTGTACTATTATAACATTGTAATATTACCACCTACTCACCATAAACTAAATACGCATTCTGTAAATTACTTTACAAAAATACTCAATGTCATTTTCCCAAAAATAATTTAAATTTTTACTATTAACTACCATCCTACTAAACACTTGCTGCAATGTAGTGTCACCATATTATAATTTACCAAATTAAATATCACCATATTATGTACATAGTCCATAAGTTTTTAGATTAAGCTGCCCGTTATGCCCTGGCATGTCAGTGGCTCTCCTTGCACTTCTTTGTAAATCTCTATGTAAAATTGTGATGAAATAAAAATTATTATTATTATTATTATTATTATTATTATTATTATTATTATTATTATTATTATAAATAATCTGCAAACTGGGGCACTTCTGAGTCTATCCCTTCCATCATGTCGTTCACAAATATCAGAAACAGCTCTGGTCCTAGGACTGACCCCTGTGGAACCCCACTCGTCACCGGCGCCCACTCTGACACCTCTCCGCATACTCGCATACTCGCTGTTGTCTTCCTGACAGGTATTCAGTGATCCATTGTAATGCCTTCCCTGTTACCCCTGCCTGGTCCTCCAGCTTCTGCACTAATCTCTTGTGTGGAACTGTCAAACGCCTTCTTACAGTCCAAGAAAATGCAATCTACCCACCCCTCTCTCTCTTGTCTTACTGCTGTCACCCTGTCATAGAACTCCAGTAGGTTTGTGACACTTCAGTCATAGAGTGGTCGGGAAGTGGAATAGCTTGGGAAGCGATGTAGTGGAGGCAGGTATGATACAGCTCATGGCACAGGGAGCATGACCCAGTAGCGGCCAGTGAAGAGACGGGGCCAGAAGCTATGAATCGACCCATGCAACCACAACTAGGTGAGTACAGGATTTCCCATCCCTGAAACCGTGCTGGCTGTCAATGATAAGCTCATTCCTTTCCAGGTGCTCCACCACTCTCCACCTGATAATCTTCTCCATGACTTTGCATACTATACACGTCAGTGACACTGGTCTGTAGTTTAATTCTTCGTGTCTGTCTTCTTTTTTACAAAATGGGACTACATTTGCTGTGTGCTCACCGAGTTGTGATTCCAGGGGTCGAGTCACAGCTCCTGGCCCCGAGTAGTGTGTACTCACCTAATTGTGGTTGCAGGGGTCGAGACTCAGCTCCTGGCACGGCCTCTTCACTGATCGCTACTGGGTCCCTTCTCTCCCTGTTCCATGAGCTCTATCATACCTCGTCTTAAAGCTATGTATGGTTCCTGCCTCCACTACATCACTTGCTAGACTATTCCACTTCCTGACTACTCTATGGCTGTTAAGTAAAAGGACACAATTGCAACTAATGTGACATTTTATTGTGGCAACGTTTCGCTCTCCAGGAGCTTTCTCAAGCCGTTACAAGCGATATATGGACACAGTTGGTAAATATATACTGTCAAGGTGAGGTGAAAAAACTAGTGGTGTTAGAAGTAGTAGTGATATAAGTAGTATTAGTAGTAGTAGTAGTAGTAGAAGTAATACAATAAGGTAGAACAATCAATATGCACATGAGTAAAAAGTGATAAAACAAATACTTGGGTAGTATAACAATAGGTTAGACAAATATTTCTGCTGGAGGTTGAAATATAGAAGGCCAGTAGGAGTGTTCCACATCTACGATGTGCTAAATTAGCAGGAGAGACTATGTGATGGTAGGGTTTACTGTTTTCAGGAGGATTCTTGCTAAGACTTCAGAGATGGTGAAGCTGCCTTTGTTTTGTTTAATTGTGTAAGAAACAGAGATAAGTGCTGATTCAAGGCATTTTCGTCTACGGAAATTAGTTTCTTTGATTACTAGTCGGGCGTCTTTGAATTTCATGAGATGATTGTTGGAATTTCGGTGTTGTACGCAGGCGTTGTTCAGGTTATCGTTTCTGCATGCATTCATGTGTTCATTGATGCGTGTCTCGAGGTTTCTTGCTGTTTCTCCTACATAAATTCTGTCGCAGCCTCCACAGGGTATAGTGTAGACCCCTGCGTTGACTGGTTCATGGTGCTTGGATTTAGTCCTGGTTAGATCCTTAATAGAAGTATTGTTATACTACCCAAGTATTTGTTTTATCACCTTTTACTCATGTGCATATTGATTGTTCTACCTTATTGTATTACTTCTACTACTACTACTACTACTAATACTACTTATATCACTACTACTTCTAACACCACTAGTTTTTTCACCTCACCTTGACAGTATATATATACCAACTGTGTCCATATATCGCTTGTAACGGCTTGACAAAGCTCCTGGAGAGCGAAACGTTGCCACAATAAAATGTCACATTAGTTGCAATTGTGTCCTTTTACTTAACATATTGTCGGTAATTCTACCAATATTATTATACTCTATGGCTGAAGAAATACTTCCTAACATCCCTTTGACTCATCTGAGTCTTCAATTTCCAATTGTTACCCCTTGTTTCTGTGTCCCCTCTCTGGAACATCCTGTCTCTATCCACCTTGTCTATTCCACGCAGTATTTTGTATGTCGTTATCATGTCTTCCCTAACCTGTCGCAAACATTTGCACTTTCTCTAATTTCTTGACGTGCTTGACCAGGTGTGGGTTCGAAACTGGTGCTGCATACTCTAGTATGGGCCTGACGTACACGGTGTACAGTGTCTTGAACGATTCCTTACTAAGGTGTGTGTACTCACCTAGTTGTGGCTGCAGGGGTCGAGTCATAGCTCCTGGCCCCGCCTCTTCACTGGCCGCTACTGGGTCACGCTCCCTGCTCCATGAGCTTTATCATACCTCTCCTTAAAGCCATGTATGGAACGTGTGTGTGTGTGTGTGTGTCAGTGTGTGTGTGTGTGTTTACTTGTAGTTTACCTGGATAGGGTTTCGGGGGTCAACGCCCCCGCGGCTCGATCTGAGAACAGGCCTCATTGTGGATCAGGGTCTGATCAACCAGGCTGTTACTGCTGGGCGCACTCAAACCGACGTACGAACCACAGCCCGGCTGGTCAGGTACTGACTTTAGGTGCCTGTCCAGTGCCTTCTTGAAGACAGCCAGGGGTCTATTGGTAATCCCCCTTATGTATGCTGGGAGGCAGTTGAACAGTCTTGGACTCCGGACACTTATTGTGTTGTCTCTCAATGTACTCGTGGCGCCCCTGCTTTTCATTGGGGAAATGTTGCATCTCCTGCCGAGTCTTTTGCTTTCATAGAGAGTGATTTTCGTGTGCAAGTTTGGTACCAATCCCTTCAGGACCTTCCAAGTGTGTGTGTTTGTGTGTGTCTTTGTACCCTCCTATGTGTGCACTCACCTAATTGTGGTTGCATGGATCGATTCATAGCTCTTGGCCCCGCCTCTTCACTGGTCGCTACCAAGTTCACTCCCTGCTCCATGAGCTTTATCATACCTCTTCTTAAAGCTGTGTATGGATCCTGCCTCCACTATATCACTTTCCAGACTGTTCCACTTCCTGACAACTCTATGACTGAAGAAGTACTTCCTAACATCCCTGCGATTCATCTGAGTCTTCAACTTCCAGTTGTGACCCCTTGTTGCTGTGTCACATCTCTGGAACATCCTGTCCTTATCCACCTTGTCAATTCCTCTCGGTATTTTATATGTCGTTATCATGTCTTCTCCTGTCCTCCAGTGTCGTCAGTGTCGCTATTCAGAATATCTTGCTTCCAATTTTGTCAAGGCTGGGAACCAAAGCAGTCATAGTACTAGGGGGAGAGAGCACAACTTTGTAGCACCCACAGTCAGTGGCCAGGCTTCAAACACCTTTTATTGTACAGCAATAAAGGAATGGAACAGACTGCCTGCACATGTCAAAGCCAGTCATAGCATGAGCCAGTTCAAGAAGAGAGCCAAAAGGTACCTAATGAATGTAGCGACAGAAAGGGAGGAGAATGATTTTTTATTTTTTTACCTTATTCCTAGTATATATTCTTTATAGTATAGTAATAAGATATTATCTCCTTTATAGTATAATAATAAGGTATTTAAAGGACCCCAATGGAAATAAGTCACTCTGACTTTTTTGGGTTACCCTGGATGGTTCTCTACACATATGCTGCTATGTATGATAATCTCTGTAACTGTATTTGTGTATACCTGAATAAACTTACTTACTATTCTCCTCGTAGGACATGCCTCTTAGCTCTGGGACTAGTCTTGCTACAAACCTGTGCACTTTCTCTAATTTCTTGACGTGCTTGACCAGGTGTGGGTTCCAAACTGGTGCTGCATACTCCAGTATGGGCCTGACGTACACGGTGTACAGAGTCTTGAGGGATTCTTTAGTGAGGTATCGGAATACTTAGGTTTGCTAGGCGCCCGTATGCTGCATCAGTTATTTGGCTGATGTGCCCCTGAGATGTGCTCGGTATTATACTCACTCCAAGATCCTTTTCCTTAAGTGAGGTTTACGTCTTTGTCCCCTAGCCTGTACTCTGTCTGCGGTCTTATTTGCCCTTCCTCGATCTTCATGACTTTGCACTTGGTGGGGTTAAACTCCAGGATCCAGTTCCTGGACCAGGCTTGCAGCTTGTCCAAATCCCTTTGTTGTTCTGCCTGATCCTCATCCGATTGATTTCTCCTCATTAGCTTCACATTGTCTGCAGAGACACCTCTGAGTCTATCCCTTCGTCATGTCATTCACATATACCCGAAACAGCACCGGTCCTAGGACTGACCCCTATGGAAACCCGCTCGTCACAGGCGCCCACTCTGACACCTCGTCACGTACCATGACTCGTTATTGCCTCCCTGTCAGGTATTCTCTGATCCATTGCAGTGCCCTTCCTGTTATACCTGCCTGATCCTCTAGCTTTTGAACTAATCTCTTGTGTGGAACCTTGTTGAAAGCCTTTTTGCAGTCCAAGAAAATACAATCTACCCACTCCTCTTTCTTTTGTCTTACATCCGTCACTTTGTCGTAAAACTCCAGTAGATTTGTAACAGGATTTCCCTTCTCTGAAACCTTGCTGGTTGTCGTGTATAAGCTTGTTCCTTTCTATGTGCTCCACCACGCTTCTGATAATCTTCTCCATGACTTAGTCTGAAGTGTTCCTATTATGTAGCCCCTTGCTTCTCCTCTGCCTCCCCTTCCTATCTCCTCAAAATTCCATTGGTTTTTGATGAGCAATACAACTCCTCCACCCCTCTATTCCCTCAGGATCTGATATCCAGTTGGAAAGATGACGTCTGTTATCATTCCTGTGAGCTTGGTTTCTGTGAGAGCTATGATGTCTGGTGATGTGTGTACTCACCTAGTGAGTACACACCGTCTCTTCACTAGTCGCTACTAGGTCACTCTCCCTTCTCTGCGAGCTTTATCATACGTCTTCTTAAAGCTATGTATGGATTATGCCTCCACTACATCACTTCCCAGACTATGTACTCACCTAGTTGTGGTTGCAGGGGTCGATTCATAGCTCCTGGCCCCGCCTCTTCACTGGCCGCTACCGGGTCACTCTCCCTGCGCCATGAGCTTTATCATATCTCTTCTTAAAGCTATGTATGGAACCTGCCTCCACTACATCGCTTCCCAAACTATTCCACTTCCCGACCACTCTGTGACTGAAGAAATACTTCCTAACATCTCTGTGATTCATCTGAGTCTTCAACTTCCAACTGTGTTCCCTTGTTGCTGTGTGCCATCTCTGGAACATTCTGTCTTTGTCCACCTTGTCAATTCCTCTCAGTATCTTATATGTCGTTATCTCTCCTGTCCTCCAGTGTCGTCAGGTCGATTTCCCTTAACCTCTCCTCATAGGACATACCCCTTAGCTCTGGGACTAGTCTTGTTGCAAATTTTGACTTTCTCTAGCTTCTTTACGTGCTTGGCTAGATGTGGGTTCCAAACTGGTGCTGATACTCCAGTATGGACCTTAAAGTAACAGTGTACAGAGTCCTGGGAAGATTCTTTATTAAGATGTCGGAATGCTGTTCTTAGGTTAGATAGGCGCCCATATGCTGCAGCAGTTTTTGGTTGATGTGCGCCTCAGTAGATGTGCCTGGTGTTAAACTCATCCCCCAAAATCTTTTTTTGATTGAGGTTTTAGTTCTGGCCCCTAGACTGTACTCCGTCTGCGGTCTTCTTTGTCCTTCCCCAACTTCATGATTTGGACTTGGTGGGGGTTTAACTCCAGGAGCCAATTGCTGGGCCAGGCTTGCAGCCTGTCCAGATCCCTTTGTAGTTCTGCCCCGATCCCCGTCCGATTGGGAAATTTTTTCATCAATTCACATCATCTGCAAACAGGGACACTTCGAGTCTATTCCTCCCGTCATTCGTTTTACAAATACCAGAAAAAAGCAAGGGCCTAGGACTGACCCCGTGGAACCCCACTCG
>WNWK01022772.1:0-32001 GCA_009830355.1 Cherax destructor
TGATATACAAAAAACTCTCTTTTAAAAAAACAACATGTTTTTTTGTAAAAACATGATTTAAAGAGCTCCCCCAAAATTGAAAAAAAGAAAAGCCTTTTGATGGTACACTCAATAAGCATGAAAAATCAAAGTCTGAGCAAAATCTGAGCAGTTACACAAAGCCCCCCCTTTTGAACCAAACTGAGCTTCAGGTTTAAGTTTTTTGAAAGGCACAGCCCTTCCCTCTCTCACTGCCACTCACCTACAGCTGCTTTGGGGAAGCATAAATGTTTACTCACGGGCATAAAAAAGATTTTGGATGCTTTCATCATTCAGCTCATCTGGGGTACCATGGCCCCAGGGGGTTAGTGATGCGGAGGTGCCAAAAGAAAAAAAAAAGAACTTTTTGGTGACTTGGAAATCAATGATATGCTTGTGTAATATAGTGGGGAGAAGGGCAGTTTTTATTCTCTGTTTAGTACCGAAAGGTATAGCACACAGATGACCTACTGGCCCCATACTTGGAAAAAGACCCTTTAAAATTTAAAACCCCCCTTTCACTCAAAAAATTGTCTTAACTACTTCTAAAGCTCCCAAAAAACTTCAGATTCAAGCCCATGTTTAAATTGGTTGCTTCACTCATTAAAAAACTTAAAGCACTACCCCCTCCCTACTATATATAAAAAACATGAACATATATTGTTTTCCCTAGATTCCTTAAAAATTCATTAAAGTGAACAAAATAGTGTACCTCTAATAAAAAAAAATTCTTTTTTTCTTCAGTCAATAAGGCCACCACTGATACCTTCTGCCTTTTAAAATTTTTCCCCCATATCTGTTTTTTCTTTTACCATTGCATAGCTCTTGTGACAATAGAGTGCAAAAACAAAACTAAAAATTTCCTCCCCTCTCGTTCTATATATAATAAAAAAAAAAAATTTTCTGTACTAAATTGTATTTTTCCTTTGGATCAGATTTTTTTAAAGGTGAGGGCCATTCCCAAACTTCACTGGGTTTACGGGTTTTCAGAGTTTGGAAAGCGTTCGCGGTTTTTCAATGGTCTCTTAAGAACCTCCCCCCTTCACCCCCGTTCATTATTTTTACAAAATTACATGTACAATCAAGTCTCAACTAATGATACAAATCTATGCATTTGAAAAATATAATGTCCAAAAACACTGATCTTTTGGGACGGGGGACTGCCAAATAGAACCCGTCCTTGCCAAAAAGGTTGGGGGGTTGGGGTCAAAAGGCCAGAGATCAGTGTTTGTGAATTTTTCCCCCTCTTCAATTCCTAGCAATATAAATTTAAATAAACAATAATCATAGACATTGCTGTTTTACACCATATAATACACACAGTTATTCAACCTTTGTTCATTGAGAAACATGGTTAAAAGGGCCCCAAATTTCAGTTCAAATAATCCTGAGTTTTGAGAGAATTCCGGGGGGCAACCCCTCCGCCCCGTCTGTGACCAGGCCTCATTTGGGGCCAGAGCCGGTAAAAAGGCTGTTACTGCTGGTCGCACGCAGTCCCAAAACGAACCACAGCCCGGTTCAGGTTTCCTTTGGTGCCTGTCCCGTGCCTGCTTGAAACAGCCAGGGGGTTTTTGGTAACCCCTGATGTAGCGGGAGGCAGTTGTTTTGGGCCCCCCCCACTTACTGTGTTGTCCCCCAAAGGTAGTAAACCCCCGCCACTGGGGGGGTTACACGCCGGAGTCTTTTTTTTTCTTTTTAGGGAGTGATTTTTGTGTAATTTGGTACTAAGACCCGGGGAATTTTTTCCTGTGTATATAAAATGTATCTCTCCCGCCTCGTTTTTGAGAGTACAGGTTAGGAACTTGCGTTCCCCCTAGTGAGGTGGTTTATGCACTTATGCGTGCGGTGAAGGTTCTCTACTTTTGGTCAAAATTTTCCCCCCCTTAAAAAGGGGCCGTTAGTGGCGCAAAATTCCGCCTAGATAGAACAAGCATCTGAAAAAAGGGCAACATGGGCTTGGTCAGATAATAAGTGCTCATCAAATTACCTGGCTTTTACTTTTTTTTTTTTTTATCTTTTTCATTTTTTCTTATGGAAAAGCCCAGTTTTGCTGATTTTTGCAAAAAAAATATTTTTTGAAAATCAACAAAACGTGAACTTCTTTTTATATTCAACTTATTAATGAACATTGATTTTTTTTTTAGATGATTTTTTTTTTAAAAAAAACCCTTAATTTTTTGCATATGATCACAGATTTTTTTTGTGCTTAATTTTTGTAATAATTAATTTCAAGAGGGTTGTAAATGCTGCAGCGAGGGGAGTCTGAGGCAATGGGATACGTGTCTAAGAGTAATGTGTGTTGAAAAAAATTATGCAGAGAATTCGTAGATGAAAATTAGGAGGAGGGGGGGTTTGGTTTTCCCCCCAGGGCTGAAAAGGGTTGATGAGGGGGTTTGGGGTTTTAGGAGAATGTAACAAAATAGAATGACTTGGAAGGAAAAACTGTAGGGGGAAGGAGAGGTAGGGGTTGCCCTAAAAAAGGTTTGGGGGGAGGGGGGGAGGTTTTTTGGGGGGGGGGTTGAACTTCCAACAAGCGTGCGTGGCGTGAGATAGGGTAAAAGGGGAGAAGGGTTTTTTGGGCCTGATGGCTGTTGGGGTGAGAGGAATATTTTGTAAAGGGGGTTCGGGGGAAACCAGGGCTTAAGCCCTGGAAATGGGAAATACAATGCCTGATTTAACCCTTAAACGGTCCAAACAAAATATCTTGTACTGCTACTCCCCCAAAACCCCATATTTACGTTTTTTTTTCCTGCCCCCAAAATTTTGGGCCCCTTTTGGCCGGGGTGCCTGGTCAGTAGAATGGGTTTTCCTGGTGCGCTGTATTAAAAAATCTGGGACCACTTAGTACCCGTGGGAGCATCAGTTAAATTGAGGGGCCCAAACAAAATGGGGAAACACCAAGGATTCACTGATGTCTTTTATATTAACCCCCCTTTTTTAATGAAAAGTGATGTCGGCTGGCCGGCCAGCTGGTGGCTGGCTGGTCCCCCGGCGGCCAGGGGGACCTGAGGGGGTGCTCATCTCCGTCTGTCTGTTTTCTGTCTCTTTGTTCTATCTGCCTTTGTTCTATCTCACAGGAAACATACGTAAAAACAATACATGGGGAAAATTCCTAGGAAACCCAAAAACCCCGACAAAGTGCTATGCTTGGATCGTGGTAATACCAGTTGGTTCATGAGTACTCTCTGAGACAAGAAGAAAAAAAGGGGAAAAGGCAGACAGAAAGACAGGCCAAGACAGCCAGATACAGATAAAACAGGTT
Source organism: Cherax destructor (assembly GCA_009830355.1). Lineage (NCBI taxonomy): Eukaryota > Metazoa > Arthropoda > Malacostraca > Decapoda > Parastacidae > Cherax > Cherax destructor. The sequence continues at coordinate 3,281 of WNWK01022772.1, forward strand.
TCGAACAAAAACAGTTAAGCTCTCAAATGTCACCACTGTCATTACTGGACTGATAACAAATGATAAGAGGAGATAAGATAAATGACACACATCTTACAAAATGCTTCAAGAAAATTATTATTATTATTATTTATTATTAACTATTATTATTATTATTATTATTATTGTGCATATTATTATTTTTATTATTATTGCATATTTTTATTATTATTATGATATCATTATTAAAAGCACTATCATTTTATGCACTATCATTATTATTATTATTATTAGCCACTTTTTTATTATTATTTGAGTACAATTTCAGTACCTTTTTAGTGTCAAAAAAAAGATTGGCTATGAAATCACAAGAACTATACACTATAATTATCAGAAAAAAAAAATTTTAAAAATAATAAAAAAAAAAAAAAAAAGGTATTTTTTTTTTATTATTAACAATCGGTTCCCCCAACCAAATCAATTCCCAAAAAAAATTTTCATCATCATTCACCCACCTGTCTTGCCAGAGGGTTTTTAAAAACTACAGTTAAAAACCAAATTTTCCCACCCCTCCTTCAGAGTGCAGACATTTTTCCCTTCCCCCATCTCCAGGACTCAAGCCGGGGCCTGAGGTTTTCCCCAAACCCCCTTTATAAATGTTTTTTTCCTCACACTCCAACAGCACGTCAAGTTTAAAAAAACCTTTTTGCCCCCCATTCCTCCTATCAAATACGCTCACACATGCTTGCTGGAATTTAAAACCCCGCACACAAAACTTCCTTTCCCCTCCCCCAACCTTTTTCCCGGCCCGCCCCCACCCCCCTTCCCCCCCACTCCCCTTTATACCTCGGGCATTCTGTCTCGTTCCATTCTCTCTACATGTCCGAACCACCTCAACAACCCCCCCCAGCTCTCGGGGTAAAAAGTTTTGGTAATCCCGCCCCCTCCTCCAAACCCCCCAAAACCCCCCCTCTGCATTATATTCACACCACACATTGACCCCCAGACATAAATTTTTCCCCCCGCCCCAAAACCTTCTCCTCGTTGCAACATTCATCCCCCATGCTTCACCCCCATATAAGAGTGTTGGAAATTATCTCCCCTTTTCCCCCCTTTTTTTTTCCATGGACAAAGTTTTTTGTCCCCAAAAATCTGAAGTGCTCCACTCACCCTTTTTCCTCATCAATTCTATGATTCACCTCATCCTTCATAACCCCCTGAAATGTCCATTTAAAAATCTGAATACATTCACCCCCCTCTATATTTCCCCCCCAATCTGATACCCCAAATTTTTTTGTCACCTAATTTTTTTGTTATCCTCAAAACCCCCCTTTCCCCATATTCACTTTCAATTTTCCACACACCCTACCAAATTCATCCACCAACTTCTGCACTTCTCTTCAGAATCTTCCAAAAGCACAGTGTCATCAGAAAAAAAAACTGTGAAAACCCCCCTTTTATTTGATTCTTTATTTTTAACCCCCCCCCCCTTGCCAAGCCCCCCGCATTCACTTCCCCACAACCCCATCTATAAATATATTGAACAACCAGGGGGCAACACACACCCCTTTTCTAAGGCCCATTTTTTTCTGGGAAATAGTCCCCTCCCCTCCACCTCTAACTTGAGCCCCCTATTTTCCTCATAAAAACTTTCACTGCTTTTAAAAAACCCCACCTCCTATTCAATCATACACCTGCAACATCTGCCACATTCCCCCCCATCCCCCCTATCATACGCCTTTTCCAAATCCATAAATGCCACAAAAACCTCTTTACCCTTCCCCAAATATTTTCCCAAACTGTAAACATTGGCCCACACACCCCCTCCCTTTTCCCAAAAACCCCCCTTGTTCATTTTTTTCCCCGTTTTACTCTTAATTCTTTCAATAAAACTTAAATACACTTTAAAGGACACTCCAGACTTTTCCCCAAAATTTTTGCACTTTTTTTTCCCCCCTTTCCCCCAATAAAAGGGGAAAATCAGTTTTTCTGCCAATCCCTAGGTACCTTACCCTTTCCATACATTTATTAAATAAAGCTTTTAACCACTAAAAAACTATATCCCCACCTTTTTTTTAACATTTCTTTTTTTCCCCCATGAATCCCAGCTCCTTTTTCCCCTTTCCCCATTCTACCCCCGCCTCCAAATTCCCCCACACTCACAACTGGCTCTTCCACACTCCTACAAGATGTTATTCCTCCTTCCTCACGAAATCACAGTTCCCCCTATCTTCATCAACATTTAACAACTCCTCAAAATTTCCCCCTCCCATTTCCCCGACCCCTTAACTCTCCATTTAATAACTCTCCTCTCCTATTTTTAACTGTCAAATCCATTTGTTCCCTGGGTTTTCCTAACTTAAAACCTCCCAAAAACTTTTTCTTATTTTCAACAAAATTTTTTTTTGATAACATCCCCCCCACTCTCTCATTTGCCTTTTTTACATTGCTTCACAACTCTTTAACCTCTCTTTTTTCTCCATATACTCTTCCCTCCTTGCATCACTTCTATTTAAAAAAACCCTCATACTTTTTTTCCCCTTCTACTTTTTTTTACATCATCATTTCCCAAAACCGCTCTTCTTCCCCCCGCACCCTTTTCGCCTGTAACCACAAACTTCTGCTGAACATTCTAACCCCTACATTTTTAAATCTACCCCATACATCTTCCCCCCATTGCCTCCCACCCCACAACCCCCATCCTCCAATAGTATTTTCCCCCTAACTGCCCCCTTTTTTTAGTTTAAAACCTTCACCTCTCTTTACTTACTGCTTCTTTTTCCCTTTTTGTATCCCATCTATTTTACCCCCCCCGGAAGCAAATTTAAAAAGTGACAATATATTTTTTCCCTTTTAAAACATGTACATCCTGAAGTCTACTCAACAGTCATCTCCAATTTACCCCAAAAACTACTGTCATTCCCCCCTACATCATTTTTGTATTTTTAATTTTTTTTTCTTAAAATATTTATTACCATAACAAAACCCCCCTTTCTAAAAAAAAGTTTTTTTAAAAGGGTTCCCATTATCATTTACCCGGGCCCCCCCCAAACTTCCTACCACACCCTTTTACATTTTTCCCCCACTTTAGCTTTGGGGGCCCCCCTACCACAATTACTTCTCATTGGGGTTCAAAAGTTTTTATACATTTGCTTAACATCTCCCAAAATCTCTCTCCTCCCCCTCCCCTTTCTCCAGGTGCATACACGCTTATTATGACCCTTTTTTGCATCCGACCCTTATTTTAAAAAAATAACCAAAAAAATTTTTAAAATTTTTTTCCTTTCCATAACTGAAACTTCTGCAAGCGGCAGGTTTTCCTTTGCTGTCAGGGAGCCCCCTTTTCCCCTTTTCCCATCTCATGTCTTGTTAAGTACTCCCCCTAATTTTTTTTTTAAATTTTTAAATTAAAAAAATGTCCTTTTTATTTAAAAAAAAATCAAAATATTCGGGGCACTGGGCGAGAAAAACGTATATATACGTTTGGACCTTTAAAAAGGGTTAAAATGGGGGGGTTTGGGGTTTTCCCGTTTGAAGGGGACATCTAAACGGGGGTATCAGCCCTGAAAAAAACAGTGATTATGTATGAGTGACGGGGAAAGTGTTGAATGGTGATGAAAGTTTTTTTTTTTTTTGGGGCACCCTGCCTCTAGGAAACACCCCGTTTAAAAAAAAATTTCAATCTTGCATTCCAAACCCCCATCATAGCCGGGGGGAAAGCCCTCCCCAAACTAAAGGAAATAAAGCCCCCTCTATGGGTTCACTAGTGATCCCCCGAGGGAACCCCCAAAGAACCAACAACAGTAACAAAACCAATGCAAAAGGGCTTAACTCAACATGTCTACACAGCGGAAAACCGGTACCCCTCACCCCCCCCCCCCCCCCGGGCCCCCAAAAACAAAAAACCCCAAAAATGGCTGACCCCTCCCCCCAACCCCCAACTTGGGGAAAGACTATTCCTGATCCTATTAGGGAATACACTTTCCCTCGGAGCTAAAAAAAACATCAAAGCAACACTAGTAAAAAATAAACCAAAAAAACTAACCTCGTAAAAAAAAAACCTTGGGGGGAAAAATTACTTGGGGAAACACTGACAAAAGAAAATACTTAAAAACAGCTATAACCAGTCACACCGATCAAATAAAAACCCTAAATGAAGGTGGAACAAGCAATCAAGGACTGGAATAACATGAAAATTTTAAAAAGAATATCTTGATTTTCAAGATGAAAAACCAAAAAAGAAACTTGACTGATGCAGTTATATTTAAAAAGCAATCACATTCCCAGAGACATAATTCAATCCCAGTGCAAAAACTACTATCAACATATTACAAGACCACCTACGATTAAAATTTCAATGTAATGAAATCAAAAAAAAAAAATTCCAAAGGGAAAAAAAGGTAAACATAGTACAGTCATACCCCCGGGTTTAAAGATGTCAGTTAACGTATTTTCGGTTAACGTATTTTGACAAAAAAAAGATTAGGTTGATGTTTGCCCGGGTTTAAAGATGTTTCCCCGGGGCCCCATTCGTCCGGGGCGTGCCGCGGGGCCCCCGCTGACGCGCACTCCAAAAACCGGGGCTATTGTTTTCAAAAAAGGGAACCACCCCCACACCCACGCATTCATACCAGTATTTGTCATTTTCCCCCTTTTTTTGTGCTTGAAAAAGCTAAATAAGCTACCATGGGCCAAGGAAAAACATTTGTGGTAAGCCTGTGCCAAAGGGAACAGAAATACGATAGAACTGAAGAAGGAGATAATAGAAAAATATGAAAGTGGAGTGCTTCACGGGGGCTGGCCAGGCTGTATGGTAAAGCCTTTTCTACCATCGCTACCATTGTGGCCAGAAAATACAAGAAAAAAACAGGGAAGCTTTTTGTTGAAAAAGGTTATCTGTGATCACAAAAAGAGATCACAAGTGCGGAAAAAATGTGGAAGGTTTTTGTTGGTGTGGGGTCAATAAAAAATTAGCAGCAGATAGTGTTTGGGGCAAAAAATTTTGAAAAGGGAAAATTTTTGAAAACCCCCGTTAAGAAAATGCCTGCAACAAAAGGGTGAAGTGAGCAATTTAAAACCAGCAGAGGCGGGCCCCAAATTTAAGAATCAAAAGGGTACATAGTGTTGTGGGGGGGATGGTGAGGCAGCCAGTTCTGAAAAATTGTGGCTGAAAATATGTGCCTAATTCCCCGGAGTACATAGAGGTTTAAAATTCCTCCCCAACAAGTGTTTAATTGTGATGAAACTGGCCTGTTTTGGAAGAAAATCCCAACAGGACCTTCATTACTCAGGAAGAAAAGGCAAAACCAGGACATCCCTTATGAAAGACAGGCTAACTTTGATGCTTTGTGCTAATGCCAGTGGTGATTAAAAAGGAAGTTTTAAAAATTTTTTTTTTTAAAAACCCCCCGAGTGTTTGGCAGGGGTCCCCAAAGCTAACTTGTGTGTGATGTGGGGTCTAAAAAAAGGGGCATGGGAAAACAAAGGATTTTTTCTTATTTTTGGTTCAATGGCATGTTTGGCCCCAGTGTGAAGAAATATCTTTGGGGACAAAAATTTTCCCCCAAGGCCCTTTTCCTGATAATGGACAATGCTCCTTGTCATCCTCCAAACTTGGTAGAGAAAATTGACCCGGGGGCCCCTGTTGTGGAAGAAATTGTGGAATTGGGCAAGTCTATGGGGTTAGAGGTGAGTGGTGAGGATGTGGAACAGTTGGTGGAGGGCACAAGGAAGCCCCAACCACTGAAGATCTGCAAGAGTTTAAAACAGCAATTGGAACAAGACCCCAGAGGTCAGGACAATGGTTCAGAGGGGGGGGAGGTGGCCCCGGGATGGAAGAAGGCCCCCTTCTTCAAGGTTGGGGAAGATCTGTGCCAAATGGAGTGATGTGCAAGGCTTTATGGAAAATATCACCCTAACCATGCTTTGCAGGCCGTGCTGGCCCCGCAATGACACAGTGGTGTGTCATTTGGGATGTTTGGAATCCCCGGGGAAACAGAGCTCCTGGACAAATTTTTGAAAAAAGAGGTCCAGTGTTTTGCTGGTCCTAGTGGTATTCAAAAAAAAGGAAAAGTAACCCCAGAAAAGAACTTGGTACCTGAGTGTTAATGGAAGGGGATTCCCCCAAACACTAGCATACTCCCCCCACCTTTCCCCCCTGTCCTCCACACATCAACAACTCTTCAATAAATGTAAGTGACATGTTATTGTACAATATTTACTTTTTTTATTTTTTCTTTAAATTTTTTGTATTATTTAATGTCAAAAGTTCAAAAAAAATTTTATTTAACTTTTGGAAGTCTTGGAGGGTTAATTTTTTTTTCCATTTTTTTTGGGAAAAAATTTATTCAAAAACCCTTTTTTGGTTTAAAAATATCCCCCCTCTGACGGATTAATATCTTTTAACCCGGGGATGACTGTATTATGACCCCAATTCATTCATATGATACAAAAAAAGACCAATTAAAACAACCCAATTTTGAATGAAAAATGGAGTTTTATAAAAGGGGCCCCCCCGGAAAAAGAAAACCCCCTTTTGGGGGGAAAAAACTTAAACTGGAGAACAAAATCTATCAGTGTTCCCCCGTGATGGGAAAATACTAGTTTAAAAAAAAAATCAACAGGTCAGCAATTTTCTATTTTCAAACAAACATGATCTCTCCAACTTCCTTAGAAAAACCATTACTTTACTGTTAAAAAATTGTCCTCAACACATAATATAGTGGGGGTATTAGTGTATGTTCCTACTACATTTTTGGGGAATTCTTTAAAAACCCTTTTCTAGGTATTCCAACTACCTCATATAAAAATGTACTTTTTTTTTTAGTGCTATTCTTGTTTAAAATTTATACTAAAAATCAAATCTTGCTTCTAAATTAATTTTATATCATGTTTACTATTTTGTAAAATTTTGCCCCCCTTTTTATTTTCGAAATAGTTCTAACAAATCCCTACCGTACTGTTTTTTCCCTCCCCTTTACTCTAAGTTTTTTAAAAAAAATTCAGGTGCTAATTCAGGTGCTAAAGTTTTTTATTTTTTAAATTTTTTTGCTTTTTTCCCCAGCCCTTTTTTCTAGCTTTAGAATAACTACCATAGTTCATTTAATTGCATTTGAAAAAAAACAAAAGGGACAAATTCACTCCCAAAGGGGAAATTTTTTACTTGTCCTATTCTTAAGTCTAATTATAGAATCACACTCATTATTATGAACCCAAACATTGATCCTGAATCAACCTCTTATTAAATGACCACATGACCCTAACAACAACTGTAATTATTTCACAGCAGAACAAAAAAAAGCACTACTCAGAGCCAACAATAACAAATTCCTTCAATATCAGTTTTTTGCAAGCATTCGATGATCGCATTTTAAAAACCCCTTAGCCCAGTATGTCCATCATCCTTTAAAACCTGGCTAAACCTAATACAGTCCCCCCCCTGTTTCAAGGGCGTGGAGCGGGGCCAAAGGGGTGTTCAATTTTTTTTTTTAAAATTTTTTTTGGCCCCCGGATTAGGCGACCGCTCGGTATTAGGCAGACGCGTACGGTGGGGGTTCCCCGGGCCCCCCAGGCACTCAGTGTTTTTGGTTTACGGACGACCCACTACCACGCCCACCCACGCATTAAATACCATATATATTGTCATTATTCCATTTTTTTAGTTTTTAAAACTGCTAAATAAGCCACTATGGGCCCCAAAAGAAACCCCCTAGGCCAAGCTTGTGGTAAAGAATGTCAAAAAAGGAAATTGGAAAAGGAATGATAGCAAAATATAAAGGGGTGGAGGCCCCCACTGAGCGGCCCCGGTCTATGGCAAATCCCATTCAACCATCTTTCCATTTTGGCCAAGAAAAAGGGAAAACCCCATTTTTGGGGAAAAAGGGCAAGTAGGGCCCCAAAACATTTTGGTGCTGGAACAAGGGGAAAATTTTTGTTGTTGGTGTGGATCAACGAAAAAAAAGTTAGCAGGAGAAATTTTCGTAGGCAATATGAAAAAAAGAAAAGCAGTTGCATGATGATTTCGCCAAGAAAACCCCAAAAAAGGAAAAATGAACAAATTTAAAAACCCCGGGCTGGTTTGACAATTTTAAAAAAGGGGAAGGGGGCATCATAGTGTTGGGGGGGTATGGTGGGGCAGCCGGTTCTGACAAAAGTCCCTGAAAAATATGTTGGGGAATTTGGGGGAAAAGGGCTGAAAATTTTTCCAAAACCCCAACAAGTGTTAAATTTGGGGGATGAAACGGCCCCCTGTTTTGGAAGAAAACCCAACAGGATCTTCATTAATAGGGGAAAAAAGGCCCCCCCGGGAGTCCCTTTTAAAAAAGACAACTAACCTCATGAGGGGGCAATGCCAGGGGATTGCAAAATGAACCTTTTTACTGGTGATCATTTAAAAAATTTCCCCGAGTGTTTGGCAATTTTGGGGACCCCCCAAAAAGTCTAATTTTGTGTGTGTGGAAGTCAAAAAAAAGGCATGGGTCACTGGGAAAAATTTTCCCCTTGATTGGTTCAAAAATTTTGGGGCCCCAGTGTGAAGAAATATTTTGGGGGAAAATAATTTCCCACTTAAGTGCCTCCTGATAATGGAAATTTTCCCCCTGGTCACCCCCCGAGACTTGGCGGGGGAAATTGTGCAGGGAAAATTATCAAAAAAGTTCTTCCCCCCTTTTCCACCCCCTCCTCCAGCCCGGGGCCAGCAGATCTTTTTAACCCTTTAAAAAAATTTACACCAAAGCAATTTTTTTAAAAATGCTTTGATGTGACCCGAATTACCCCCTTTTAAAAGGTTTTTTGGAAAAAACCCCTTTCCCCTATCCTGCATTGTGAAAAAATTTAAGGTAAGACTTGGGAGGGAGTGACTACCAGGACTTTGAACTTTTTCCTGGAGAAAATTGTGGCCAGACTGGTCCTAGATTTTAAAAAGGTTTTGGGGGATCTCGGGGGCCCCGAGCCTGAGCCTGTTGTCAAGGGGAAAATTTGGAACCCAAGTCCATGGGGTTGGAGGTGAGTGGTGAGGATGTGGGGAAAGGGGTTTGGGGAGGGGGCCCCAAGAAAGTTAACCACTGAAGATCTGCAAGAGCTTCAACAGCAACAACAGACCACAGTTCAGGAAAATGGGGGAAGAGGGGGGGGGGAACCCCGATGGAAGAAGGGTTCTCCAAAAAAATTAAAAAGGGCCCCTGGATTTTAAGTGCAAACATTTTATGTTAAAAACCCCCAAAAAGATGCTGGGGCCTATATGCAAAATGTTTAATGACAATGTCTTGTCACATTTTAGGGACATTTTAAAGAACTGAAACAGAGCTCCCCGGGGAGAAAATTTTTGGTTGAGGGGTCCAGTGACCCCAAACCCGGGGCCCAGTGGCATTAAAAGAAAAAGGGAAAGTGAAAAGAACTTGGGGGCCCGAGTGTTTGGAAAAGGGTCCCCCCTTAAACACTAGCATACTCTCCCCCCTTTTTTCCCCCCCTCCTGTCTTCCACAATCAACAACTCTTCAATAAATGTAAGTGACATGTTATTTTTATTTATTTCTTATTTTTTTTTTAAAAATTTTGTTTAATTTAATGTCAAAAAATTTAAAAAAAAATTTTTTTTTACTACTTTTTTGGAGTCTTGGGGATTAATTTTATTTCCATTATTTCTTATGGGGAAAATAGAACCGGGGGTTGACCTAACCGGGGGGGGCCCTCTGGGGAAGGGTTTTCCGAGAACCAGGGGTTGACTGTACTACAGATATCTATTCCATTCCCCCGGGTTTCACAAATACACAACTATAGGCCAGACCAAAAGGGGGGGGCACAACTATTTTATTCAGACCAGCTTGAATGTATCAACAATTTGCACAAGAGATGAAAATGGAGAATATTTAATAGCTAAGTTTAAATCAAAAAAACCCACAAAAACCTCACAGGTAAACATCTTTTAAGAAAAAAATCCCCAAAATTAAAAATAGTGAAAAAGGAAAAATGATTACTGATGCACACATGAACAAAAAACCCTTAATACTAACAGGAGACTTCAATATTAAAAACCCTTTCAAGATCAGGACCCACAAAAAACTGACTTCCAAAAAAATATGAGCAACTGCTTGCTTCTACCAACAGTAACAAAAAACCCAAAAAAGAATTTGGGGAAACAGTGCCCCCCTTAGACCACATCTGGACTAACACCATATCCTCTAAAATCCCTACCACAGATAATACCACAGACCACTACCCTACCTTTCCCCTCCAACCTTTTGGGACATTACCCCAAAAAACTACTAAAGTTACTTTCAGACTACATAATGAGGCAGCTCTTAATAACTTCATAACAGCTATGTCAAAAAATTTACTGGCAAACCCAGTTAGACACCTATCAGATACTGACATATGTATTAATAATTTTCTAAAAAAGACTCAATACCTCTATAAAATGATTGCCAAAAAAAAAACAGATCACAGCCAAGAGACTAAACAATCCCGCCAATACCAATCATTCTCAAACCATTAATATAAAAAAACCAAAATGAAAAAAAATACAGAATGGGTCAAATAACAAAAAAACAAACAAAACGTTTTTCATCATCCTAACCAGCCTGATAAGAAGGTTAAAAAAAAATTTATTATGAGAACAGATTAAATAACAGAGGGGGGTATGAAAAAAAACCCGGAAAACCCCATCTGAAATTCTAGGGGAATAAAAAGTATCCAGAAACATAAAAAAAACTGACAAACCCTATGAACCCCCCTCCCACCAACTGAAACAGCAGACTAAACCTTTTTTTTTCGACAATAGGAAAAAATTTTGGAAGCAAAATCCCAAGTTCAAACCTCCCCCCAATCTTTTTTCACTGGAGGCTACCCAAATACACTATTCCTAGCTCCGACCAACCCAACAAAAATCTCGCTTTTATTAACACATTAAAAAACGGGGTGGATCAAAAAAATTCCACCTTTTTATAAAAAAAAAGGTTTCAAGTACTATCACCAATTATTACAACACTTTTTTTTAAAAATCCATTTAATCCTCGACCTTCCCATCAATGCTCAAAAAAGCGAGGGTTCCCCCCAAAACATAAAGGCGGGGATCAAAAGACCTAAATAACTAAAACCCCAATTTTATGGGGTATTATGGGCTTGTTAGGGGGGGTATGGAACCCAGCATGTATTGTAGTAATTAAGTAAAATAAATTTTTTTTAATTTATTGAATTTTTCCCCGAATTTGCAAAGGGGTTTTTAGGTCGGGGCCCCCTAAAGACTTCAAAAGCTGAATTCCCCGATTTTTCAATATAATAGGTTATAAAAAAAAATAAATCCCCTTTTTAAATACTTGTTATAAGTTGTATGTCCATTGTAATAACATAAGATATATTGGGGTACATGGGGATGTGCAAAGGGGGTGTGTTTTTTTTTGAGGGGGAGGTTTTTTGGGGAACTCCTGCTTCCCACAATCCCGTCCTGGAGAGAACATGGTTTTCAGTGGCGGGGATTTTTAATTCTGATCTTAACTTGGCTTCAGGGCTGAATGAGTGCCCAAAAGGTAATGGGGAGGGTTGTAGATAAATTTTTACCATGATATTCTGTGACCTTCAGTGTTTTTGACACTGGGGGGGGTTAAAAATGTTAAGAAAAAAAAGAAAAAAGGTAGCTGAGACATTTTTTTGGGGAAAGGTAAAATATGTTTAAAAATGGAGACCTGTCATTATATGCAGTGGTACCTCGGGGTTTTGATGGTCCCCAAAATTTTCCCCTTTGTAAGTTTATTTTTTTTTAAAGCTTTTGTAAGTATATTTTTTGGGGGGGGAAAAGGATTTTTCTATTTTACATTATTCCCCAGGGGGAAATTCCCCTTTGGGGAAAGGAATTGAACAGATTCTCACAAAAAAAAAATTTTAATTTGGGGGCCACTGTTTTAAATACCTCTTAATATAGCTCTATTTTTATAATGTTGGTTTAAAAAAACCTTTTTTAAGGGGGAAATTTTTAGAGGACCCCAAAAGTTTTCAGATGCAGCAGCCCAAAAAATGAGTAAAAAATCATTTTTTCCTATAAATATCCTCCTTTACCCCAAAACCTTTTTAATAAATACCCCCCTGCTAGTACGGGAGAACCTTGATGATAAATAGGGAAAAAAAAAAACACCAATATCTAATTTTTTCCCCTTTTCTCCCCAAAACTTTGGGGAAAAAATTCATGAAATCTATTCCTACCTCATTTCCCCCAAAAAATCAACCCCCCTCAGTTTGGTTTCAGGCCTAATAAAAACACAAATGATGCAATCATACACATGCTAAAAAAAAATATAAAACCCTTTTTTAAATAAAAAAAAACCCACTGGGAATCTTCATTGATTTATGTAAAAAATTTTTTTACAGTTGACCATATCTGTTAAATCTAAAAAATTTCACACTATGGTTAAATCCCCCAACTACCTAAAAAACATACCTTAGCGACAAACCCAGTATGTGTCCACAAATGGAGCTAACTCTTCCACACAAACAATTCAGTTGGTGTCCCACAGGGGGAATGTTCTTGGCCCCTTCTCTTTTTCCTCTACATAAACGACCTACCAAATGCATCTCAACTACTCAAACCCCTTTTGCAGATGACACTACATACGCCTTCTCTCACCCATGCCCAGTCACACTAGCCAACATGAAATGTGAATTACCCAAAAAAACTACCGGATGATGACTAACAATCTTACCTTTTAAAGTTGACAAAACTTTTTTTATTCAGTTTTTTGGGAAACAGAGCTACAAATGTTCCCCCTTTAAAATAAAAAATAAACGGATCACTTGTCACAAAACTCAGAGGGGGAAAAATTTTAGGGGAACCACCTTGACAGTGGCCCCCCAAAATTTTAAAACACATATACAACAAATTTCCAAGAAAGTCTCCAAGACCGTAGGAATACTATCCGGGGGAAAAAAGGACTTTTCCCACAACCAGCTCTCCTTTCCCTTTATCCCCCCCCCCATTTACCCCTATCTCACCTATGGAATCTTTCATGGGGCTCAACAACAATAAATCCCCCCCAAACTATTTTAAAACACAACAAAAGGGGGGCAGTTCGAATGATAACAAATTCTCCCCGACAACATACTCCCCCTATATTCAAAAAACTGAACTTTTTCAAACAAGACATCCATACTTTTACAGTGCCTATTACATACATAAAACACTAAACTCAAATTTAACCCACAACTCAAAATTCTCCTAACCAACCTTAACAGGACCATGAACATAACACAAGGCACAGATCATTTTTTCCATGTTCCCCCATCCCCTTAACATATGCAAAATGCAATGCACATCAAAGGCTCAAAAATTTTAATTTATTACCTATGATTACCAAAGAAACCGGTCTGTATATCAATTCAAAACTCTGTTAAAAAAACACCTACTCGCCCAAAACTAAATACCCCTATTTACATTGCTACAAAGTTATTAAATAACTTTACACTGCCTCAAAAAACATTATTCACTGTGTTACCCCCCTAGCCTAAAAAACCCCCTACAAATTACTCAAAAAAATTTATCAAAATAATCTAGTAAAATAAGAAACTTATACCTCATAAATATATGCCATGTTATACTTATAATGTATAAACCACCTAATATAACAAATCCATTCTCATATACCCTTGTGCTCCTTGTAACTCATCTAATGACCATATAAAATTGCAAAACAAATTATTGATTTAATTTGTTTAATCTGATTTAATAATTCTATTATGTAGACATATAAAACTGTAAATGATCCAAAATTATAAAACTATTATGAATAAAAAATGTCATGTTCAAATTATGTTAAAATTTCATAGCTTAAATATTAACTATCTTATATTGTAAACTGTCTACTATAATTCATACCATTTAGCCTGAAAAATCCCTTACTTAATTGCTCAAATATAATCTAGTAAAATGTTGAAACTTATACCTCATGTATCCTTATGTACCCTTGTGCCCTTTAACTCATCTAATGACCAATAATTTGTTATTGCAACACAAATTACTGATTTAATTTGTTTAATCTGATTTAATTAATTTTATAAACAAGACAAAAGTATAAAACTTTTTAAAAAAATGTCATGTCTAAACTAGGTTTAAATTTCATACCTTAAATACTCAACTATACTCATTTGTAAACTATTTACAAAAAATTCTTACCATAGTTTTAAGAATTTTAAGTCCCCAAAATGCCCTGTTTTAAAGGGCTTTTGGACGACATCTATAACCCTTTTGTAACTTTTTGTATCATGTCCAAATAAACTATTATTATTATTATTATTATTATTATTATTATTATTAGTGTGTTATTATTGGATATTACTATCATGCATCACTGCAGCCCTTCCAAAATGTGTTATTATCTGGATATTACTATCGCCCATCTTTCCCTTCCATCAAAATTTTATCTGGATATTACTATCATGCATCACTGCGGCCCTTCCATCATAGTGTGTTATTATCTGGATATTTATCACATCACTGCAGCCCCTTCCATCATAGTGTGTTATTATCTGGATATTACTTCATCATCACTATGGCCCTTCCATCATAGTGTTTATTATCTGATATTAAGTGCGGCACCCCTGAAGGGGGGGGTGTAAATGTTGCAGTTTTATAACTGTAGTGTAAAGCACCCTTCTGGCAAGACAGTGATGGAGTGAATGATGATGAAAGTTTTTTTTTCGGGCCCACCCTGCCTTGGTGGAATCGGCCGATGTGTTAAAAAAAAAAAAAAAAAAAACTATCATGCATCACTACAGCCCTTCCATCATAGTGTATTATCTGGATATTACTATCATGCATCACTAGGCCCTTCCATCATAGTGTTGTTATCTGGATATTACTATCATCACTACGGCCTTTTCATCATAGGTGTTTTATCTGGATATTACTATCATGCATCACTACGGCCCTTCCATCATAGTGTGTTATTTTTTCTGGATATTACTATCATGAATCACTTGGCCCTTTATCATAGGTGAATCTGGATATTACTATCAAGCATCACTGCAGCCCTTCCATCAATGTGTTATTATCTGGATATTACTATCATGCATCACTGTCGCCCTTCCATTATAGTGAGTTATTATCTGGATATTACTATCTTGCATCACTGCAGCCCTTCCATCATAGTGTGCTATTATCTGGATATTCACCCCATCATGGCTCCCAAGAAAAAAGAGGAGATAAAGTCCACTGGTAAAGGAAATGCAATACATGTACTGCAAAACTTTCCATCTTGTTTTTTGACCTTTGAAAAAACCCCTTTCAAATTAAATAATATACTGTATCTATATTTGATGTTTTATTTATGGTGTTTTCAAGGAATGAAACCACTGTAAATGCTAAGGGTTTACTGTATAGCAATTCCATGGGAAGTTCTAAACCCATGAGGCCCTACAGCAACTGGGAAATGGGAGGCTATTAAATCCAAAAAGGGAAAGTACAGCACAGCGTAGTACAACATATGTATGTGTTAACATACAATATTGTCTTGAATATAATACAACAACTCATTATACAGATGTCCCACTTGCAAAATCAATTGTTCCTGAAAATTGTTTGTTAGTTGAGTGTTTAGAACTTGAAACCTATTTTCCCACAGACACCCAGGTTATAATTAGAGATCCTCCGAGGCATGATATTCCATATTCTAATTTCATATATTTTCTACTAATGATGAAATTAAAAAACACTGAATAAAACTCAAATGAATCCCTTCCTTCCTTTTGTTTCCTCATCCTTTTCATCTTTCTATTCCTTTTTCCTTCCCTCTCAATTTCCCTCCTCCTTTCCCCATTCACCCTTTATCTGACACAACTTTATATATTCTCATATCATCTCACTGATGAGCAAAATATTAGGTATCTGGGAATATGGCATATGTTGCAGTGAAGGAGGGAGAGGTTTTATGGGTAGGGGGGGAGGATAGGTTAAGTGGGAATACAATAAGCAGAGCCAGGATAGAGGAAAACCCCTGCTTTTCCCCCTCCACCCTCACAGCCACCAGCCTGAGGCAGGGGCATCTCCCTTCCCAGTTGTTTGGCAATTCCTCTTATTCTAGACATGGGAACCACTCCCCCTTTCCACTAGTCCACCAGCCAGGGGGCAAGGCCTCCCCCCTCCCAGGAAAACCCCACCCACCTCCATGTCTTCCAAAAACCTTTCCCTGGTCCCCCTCACTACTAGTCCAGGCTTGGGGGTTTCCTTCTTTCATTCAATCGATGTGAACTTGGCTTAGATAGCTTTTGTGATATTTTGCAACAAATAATAAATCTACAGTGGACCCTCGGTTTTCGTTGAAAATTCTTTCCAAAATGCTGTTTGAGTGCCGTTACCGAACAAATTTGTTCCCTTGGACAAATGTAAATTAGATTAGTCGTTTCAGACCCCAAAAATACACTTACAAAAGAAAATTTTAAAATACACTTACATAACTGTTCGAGTTTGAGGTGAAGAAAACGGGGTCCACTGTTATAGTTCTTTTTCATTCGCTACCAAACATGAACTCTCCACAGATACATACACAAACTGTCAATGCATTTTAAAGTGTAAAAAGTCACTACTGTGGCTGGAACAATTTCCTCAAAAACCTGCACTTAGAAAGGAAAGTTAGGATGATATTTTGGTCTTGTCCTGGACCACTGTCAAGTTGGTTGTGATTTAATAATGGTCAAGATGGACCAAAGCATAATGTTAATGTTGGTCCCCAAAATTGGGTTTTTGGGTGAAATGTATCAATGAATTTGGAAAAAATTTAGAAAAGAAAACATAATTCAACTTAACAAGATCATTATTATGTAATTTACATAATGCACTGGCCAGGGGGGGTATAACATCGTTTAGGAGTGAAGAGCAGGAGGTGAGTGTGGGGAGAGGTGCATAAAGGGCATTATTTAAATAAAAGGGTAAAGAAAGCTGGAACTGACGGGATCATGACAGAAATTTTAAAAAGGCGGGGGATATAGTGTTGGAGTGTGTAAAGGTGGGAAAGTTGAAAGTGAACATTGATAAGGGTAAGGTTTTGAGGGTATCAAAGCGATTTAAATAAAGAAAATTGGATATCACATTGGAGAGAGGGGTTATGGAAGAAGTGAATGTTTTCAGATACGTATTTGGGGTTGACTTGTCACGGATGGTTTTGAAGGATGAGGTTAATTTAGAAGGGGAAAAAGGGGGGGTGCATTGAGGTATCTGTGGAGAAAAACGTTATCCATGGAGGCAAAGAAGGAATGTACAAAAGTATAGTTTTAAACACTTATATGGGTGTGGGAAAAATGGTTCCCCAAAAGCTGCAGCGAGGAGGGGACTGGGGCAGTGGAATGTCATGTCTAAGGGCAATCTGTGGTGTAAATATTATGCAGAAAATTCGGTGTGAAGTGGGGAGGTGTGGAGTTACTAAAAGTATTTGTCAGAGGGCTGAAGGGGTTGTTGAGGTGGTTTGGTCATTTAGAGAGAATGGATAAAATAGAATGACTTGAAACGTTAAATCTGTGGGGAAGGAAGGCGGGGTAGGGATGGTCCTCAAAAGGTTGAAGGGACAGGGTAAAATAGGCCCCCGTGGGCCCAGGGCTTGGACTTCAGCAAGCATGTTGGCGTGTTAGATAGGGTGAATGGGGACGAATGGTTTTTGGGGCCTGGCAGGGTGTTGGAGGGGTGAGCAGGGTAAATATTATGTGAGAGATTCAGGGAAACCAGTTAATTGATTTAGTTGGACTTGAGTCCTGGAAATGGGAAGTACAATGCCTGCACTTTAAAAGGGGGGGGTTTGGGATAGTGGCAGTTTGGAGGGAGTTCTAAACTGTGTATCTGGGCCCCCGGTTTTTTGTTGAAAATTCTTTCCAGAATGCTGTTTGAGTCCCGTTACCAACAAATTAAAAAATATTTTCTTTTGGGGATTTTCTTTCTTTTGGGCCACCCTGCCTCGGTGGAAGGCGGCCAACTTGTTGAAAAAAATAAAAAAAAAAATTTTTTAATATTTGCAATTTTTCATTTAGTATCTGAATCAGTGTTCATAAGGGAGCCCCAAATTTTAAATTTCAGATCATGATAAGTTGGATCCTTTTAATCAGTGCAACAGGAAATGGAAGATAATCAGAGTTGTGATGTCAAAAACACTTCTGTAAAAACAGCAATTAAATGAATGATGGTGAATGTATTCTCTTTTTTCAGTCACCTTACTTGGAGGAGACGGTTGTTGCAGTAAAAAAGTGCAACACTTGGGTATCTTTATTGTGGAAACATTTTACCAACCAGTGGATTAATCAAAAAAATACAAAAAATAAATACTGGAGATGGTTAAAGATGTAAAATAGGTTGGAGTGATCAGTCCTCAGTCTTGATCAATCCAGACTGAGGGACTGAACACCTCTTTCAAACTTGAAGGGCTGATCACCTCAAATTACTTCTTGTGTCATAAACAGTCTCCAGTAATTATTATCCATGTTGGTTGATAAACCCCTGGTTGACAAAATATCTCCACAATAAAGATACCAATTTCCCGAGTCATATTCAACTACTTGTTGGTTTGTTACCCCCGACAGAATATTAATACACACTGTATTGTAAAAGACTCGATACATAAGAAAGCACTCCTAAAATGAGAACACTTTCCTATGGACAAGGAACACATTTCTTAAGACATTTGGGTTTGCATCAAAATAAAATGAAAATCCTAAAGCACATTCTGGTCAACAAGCACTAACACTGTTTACTGACATGATGCAGGTCCCTTCCCAGGGACTGTACTTGATCAGGCCCTTTTCCCAAGGACTGTACATGATGCAGGTCCCTTCCAAATTACTGTTTCAAGATGAAATTGACTCCTCCAAAATTTGTACATAACTAACCTGTATGGAGCATGGTCCTTTCGGCCCGATAGGCAGCCACAGGGGACACCTGCATCAACGGTGCCCCCTCCGTAAAGCATCCTCAGCCTCATAGCCATTTTGCAACATTTCCCAGACCTTGAATGGCTAGCAGAACCTGTAAGAAATATAATTTATGATTAAATTCAATACCAAAACACTGTTATTATTTCCTGTAGGAACTCCAGTATGTGGAGTAATTCCAAATGATTTGATGTTAACTTTAGAAGGTTTGGGAAACTATCTAGACTTTCCCTGGTCCTTGACCTAATTTTTGAAATGGAAATGTGAAATGAAGTAAAGCTAAACAAACTTTCATATATCTTTCAAGAGTTTTGGGAGTTTTTCTCTTCAGAGCCTGGCCCCCTTGGCTAGGCTTCTCTGGTGCTTGCCTGATCAACCAGGCTTTTCCCTTTTTTTGGTAGCTCACTGGCTCATATATTCATCACAGCTTGGTTGATCTGGCACTTGGTTGAGAACCTTGTCCAGTTTTATACATTGTCTCAGCAGTGTTTCTTATATCTTTTTGTATGATGTTGAACAATCTGAGACCCTGGATTTTGATATAATGTTTTCTTGTTGTGCCCATGATGCCCTCCCATTCACTGGGTTTATCTTGCACTCTTTCCCCATTTCCCAGTCAGTATGCTATGGCAATGTGCAGTTTTTGGGACCAGACTCTCAAATACTTTCAACGTATATACTATCATGTTCTCTCTCCCCCATTTCCCACAAGTACATACAGTGGAACCCAGAGTAACGAAAAACTTCATTCCAGAAGCCTGTTCAAGTGACATTACTGAACAATTTACTCCTTAAGAAATAATGTCAAGTAGGTTAGTCCATTTCAGCCCCCCAAAATACACTTACAAAAGCACTTACAATATTATACTTATGTACCCTTTCCAGGGTGTTCGTTCCTCGGGGTTCCCCCTGTATATTTAAGACTGAGACATTGCCAGTAATTTAAATGCTTTACTGGCTTTTTGCAGGTAAAAATTATTTCAGTACTTTTGCAGCTGATATTTTTCCTGATCAAAAATGGCATCAGCATTGGAAAATAGCTAACCTGAAACGGTCCAACGTATATCGTTAGTACTGCTATCCCCAAACGTAATTTTCGTCTTATTTTTTCCCGCCTCCAAATTTGGCACAATTGGCCTGAGATGCCTGGTGAGCATAGAATGGGTCTTAACACTCGGTGTGCCATTTAAAAAATCTGGGACCACTTAGTACCTTGTGGGAGACCAGGTAAAATTGAGCGCCAGCTGGAGGGAAACACTGCGGCAAACCTAAGGATTCACTGATGTCATGTC
Source organism: Cherax destructor (assembly GCA_009830355.1). Classification (NCBI taxonomy): domain Eukaryota; kingdom Metazoa; phylum Arthropoda; class Malacostraca; order Decapoda; family Parastacidae; genus Cherax; species Cherax destructor. The sequence goes on from WNWK01022772.1 coordinate 23,439, forward strand.
ATATTAACACTCCCTTTGAAGTGGAAAGTGATGTCCAAAACGGGGTGGCAGGCCATGGCTGCCTGCCTGCCTGGCCACCTGGCTGGCAAGCAGCTGGTTGGCCACCTGGTTGGCCACCTGGCTGGCCAGCAGCTTTGGGTGGGCAGCTGGGTTTCCTGATTGGCTGTCTATCTCTGTCTGTCTGTCTGTATCTTTCTGTCTCTGTCTCTATCTCACAAAGGGAAAACATCGGAAAAACAATTATACATAGTGTAAATTACCTAGGATAACTAAATAAATCAAGACAAAAGTTATATAATGCCCTTTTGATCTGCATAATCCAGTTGGTTTATGAGCTACTCTCGAGACAAGCAGACAGAAAGACAGACACACAGACAGCGAAGGGAAAGGGAAAACAGACAGACAGAAAACAGAAACCCGACAGGCCAACGGCAGGCCAGCTGGCTGCCTCCTGCCTAGCCACCTGGCTGGGGCAGCTGGTTGGCCACCTGGCTGGCCAGCGGGTGGCTGGTCAGCTGGATACCTGGTTTGGGTGTCTAACTCTGTCTGTCTGTATCTTTTTTGTCTCTGTCTCTATCTCCAAAGGGAACACATACATAAATACAATTATACATAGTGTAAAAATTTCCTAGGATAACTAAAAATCAAGACAAAGTGTTATATGTGCTTGTGATCTGCATAATACCAGTTGGTTCATGAGCTACTCTCTGAGACAAGCAGACAGAAAGGGAGACGACACACAGGCAGACAGAAAGACAGACACACAGACAGGCGAAAACAGACAGACAGACAGGTTTGCGTAACAAATAAAGGAACAGTGTAAACTCTCAAATATCCTCACTGTAATTACTGGACTAATAAAAAAAGAGATAAGACTACGGCTCACCCTTCGTGAAATGTCACCAGGGGCATTAAAAGGAGCAGATGAGATAAGGGCATGCTTCAAGGGAACTTTTATTATTATTATTATTATTATTCACTATTATTATTTATTATTATTCATATCTATTATTATTATTATTATTTTTATGCACTGTCATTATTATTATTATTATTTAATTTCAATTTCAGTACCTAATATTAGTGTCAGAACACAGACTGGCTATGAAATCCAAAAAACCACTATAAATTTGATTATGAGAACATAAAATTATATAAAATAATAAAAAAGTGAAAAAAAGGTATATGGCCGATTCTGCAAGCGGCAGGACTTCTGTTGCTGTCAGGTGAGCATCCGTACAACTTCTCTGACTCATATCTCAGTAACTACTGACCCAAAATTTTTTTTTTCCTATAACACTTAAAAATGTGCTTTTTTATTTCTATAAAAAAAATATTTGTTTTTTTTCAAAGATCGGGGCACTGGGGCAAAGTAAATATACGTGTGGACCGTTTAAGGGTTAAACAACAAGTACAAGCGATTTGAACAGTGTCACAGTTGGCACAATTTCCCTTCTTTGAAAGTTTCATAATCACTACATTTTTCTGGCCATCATGATATTTGCCCAGATCTTTCACATTTCCTTATCGGTATTGAATGTCATGTTATTTTCCACTGGAAAACCATGTTTATATTTCCCCTGCAATTTTCATCCCTTGGTGTCATTCACAAATGATGAATACAAACTGTGGGGGAGTCTTTTATCTATGACTGTTACTAGGATGAGAAACAGTAGAGGCACCAGGACATTTTGCCGGCTCAGTAGCTCTCTTTACTCTACTCTACTACCCTTTGTGTTCTATCTGTCAGAAAGTTGACACATGAGTGTGTCAACAACAATAAACTACTGCAAGTAGACAAACCAATTCATTTTTGCTCACTGTACTAATTTAGAGTATCATAAAACAGAATCTGAGTTACAGTAAGCATGATTGCCTCTTTCAATACACTGACCCTTTCACTGTCAACACATCCCTCAAATTGAGCCTTTTTTGCTGCCTTTTTGGGAAAAAAAAAATCTTCAAAAATCGTTGACAATCTTCATATAAGTGCACTGATACCAAAAATGCAAGAAATTCAAAAGAATTTTTTAATAAAATTATGCAGGCACAAGTTGGGGGTTTTGAGGAGCATTTTGTGAAACAATTTTGCCCAATTTGGGGAGATATTTTGGGCCCAAATTTCCCAGTGCTCAACCAACCTATTTCACTAGTATCCCCCTTCCATACTATCCACTAAAACCCTCAATAAACGCCCATTTAATTATCAGGTTATCTTTTAAAGCACCCCAGATGTCAGTAAATTGCCCAAATTTTACAATACTTTCAACACATTCAATTTAAAGACAAAGTCCAAAACAGCCTTAGTCACTCCAACCACAAAAGCAACCTTCCTGAACATCTCAACAACCCACTTCCAAACCCTGAATTGTACCTTTTTTAAAAACCATATAATTTATTGGAAGGCTGGTAGACAGCAACTGCCCGGGAGGTACTACAATCTGCTGGTGAGTGTAAAACAGAAGCCTGTACGTATTTGTTTTACATGATGGTAGGATTGCTTTTTATCTTTTTTTTTGTCTCATGAACATGCAAGATTTCCCGGTATGTCTTTCTCTTCTGCTTACACTTAGGTCCACTACATTCATGTTTCATGTTTATATATACCTCATCTGAGATTTCTTTGATTTTTTCTTAATAGTTCTTTTTCTTATTACTTTTCGTCTCATCCATGGGAAGAGGAAAAAAATCTTTTCCCCCCATAAGCCATGCATGTTGTAAAAATCAACTAAAATGCGGGACAATGAGCTAGTAACCCCTTTTCCGTATAGCTTATAAAAAAAAAGAAAACAATCAAGTCTGATGAGCTGTTGGAGGGTGGAGGGTAATATTTTTTGAAGGGATTCAGGAAAAAATAGCTGGCGGTCTTGGAGGGGGGAAGTAAAATTCTGTTATGGGGTATTATGGACTTATTATGGGGCTATGGGACCCGGCCCTGTATTTTGTAATTAAATAACATGAATTTCCTAATTATATTGAATTAATCAGAAGTATACTGCTTAAGATGTTTAAAATTTTGGCCATCCTTAAAAATTAAAAACAGCTGAATTAAACTGATTTTCTGAATATAATAGGTTATATAAATAAATGCATTTTTATAAGTACTAGTTTTAAAGTTATGTCTCATTGTAATTTGGAAAGTGTTCCTGGGGTCCCCAAAAATTTTTTGGAAAAAAAAAAAAAAAATTTTTTTTATGAAATGATAGAGAATCTTTTTTGATCATTTAAAGCCACCAAAATTATGAAATTTGATCAACTAACGAATTATGCTTTCGCGAAGTTAGCGGTAGCCTGGCACTTACTCATCCGATTTCGCCCTTTGAGCTTTATTTTCGACCAATTCCAATTTTCAGTCTCCTAAAATTATAGCTATTTCACAAGGGCCCCCATTTCTTCTATCGATTGGTAAAACTGCCTATTTCCAATTTTATCTACCCAAAATAGTGGTCAGAAAATGGCAATTTTCAATTTCACACAAATTTCAACGATCCCAAATTTTCCCAAAATAGTTTCAAGTAAACAAGACAGACTTTCCCCTGGCACTAAAAAATGTTCTCTGTTCATAGTCACGTCCCCAGGCCCCTATTCCATTACTTTTGCTTTTCATTTTGAATTTTTATTCTCAAAAAAAATAGAAGATTTACTTTTATGTATACACTGCATCATTGTAAAATGGTATAAATAATATCAGAGCACTTGAATATAAGACTCGCCAGTTGATGTGTATTGGAGGCATGGTGTGTTTGTTTAATCTTGAACATCAAAAAAAAATCAAACATTTCGCTACTTTGACTCGGTACTTGTCTTGTTATACCAATCAAAATCATCTCTATTTCTGTAATTATTTTCCATTCTATAAAATGAGACCGGAAAAAGAAATACATCAATAAATACCATACGAAAATCGCTCCCAAAGTCGCTTTTTAATAGAAAAAAACGGTAAAGGGTTTTTCTCTCATTATCAGTGTGTACTGCGGGGATTTTATACTGCCCCCTGACCACCCCAGCCCCATTCTTTCATATTTTTGTCCAGCGTTTTCTGCTTAAATTGAGGCCGCTAGAATTTGGCGACAGTACAGCAAACCCCTGCTCGTAAAAACGTCTAGTTTTTTTTCCGCCCCCCAAGGGTTAAAAAACCTTTGAGAGGAATGTGAGAGGACAATAAGTTTCAAATCGGTAGCTAAGCCGATAAGTATCTTTTATATAAATATCCTCCTTTCCCTAAGACCTTTTAAGAAAATACCCTATGCTAGTACATTGAACCTTGATGATAAAAAAAGGGGGAAAATAACAACAAACACTTTAAAGGGGTTTGGGATAGTGGCAGTTTGGAGGGACATCTAAACTGCCATATCGCCCTCTGCAAAGACAGTGATTATGGGGATGATGGTGAAAGTGTTGATGAAATTTTTTCTTTCTTTTGGGGTTTCTTTCTTTTGGGTCACCCTGCCTTGGTGAACAGCCCCCCGTGTTAAAAAAATTACCCCAAAATTGCTCTAAAATATGACATGGGACCCCCCCTAGCTCCAGGTTCCTCCAGCCACCGCTGCCTCTCCTCCGCCGCCTGCCTCCGCCTCCTCCTCCTCCCCCTTGGAAAATAGGCCCCTTCCTTCCTACATCTCTAACCTGACCCCTTACTTTCTGTGAAAAACTCTTTACTGTTTTTTTAGTAAGCTACTACCTTTCATATGTCTCAACATCTACTACCTGCCTCCTAGTCCCCCTATCTATGTCTTTTCTAAAAATAGATGAAAAAAAGAGCTTTTAACTCTTATCTAAATACTGTTCACTTACATGTTTCCCAAACATAGTTACCTGCCTACCCTTCTAAAATCTTTCTTTTTCCCCCTGCCTCCTACTTGCTGTCTTATTCAATAATAATATTACTGGACACTTTACATGGGATATTCCACAGTTTTACCATAATTTCATAATTTTCACAGTTCTTCAAATTTTTTTTAAATTGTAATATTCAACTAAAAGGATGGCACTGTACATTTTTTATTAGGATCTTAAAAATCATGCACTACATAAGTGCAAGTCATTATAATAAATGATCATCATTATAGAAAACAAGAGTATAAAAAAAAAGTGTTCAGCAGCTTCACCTCAGTCTTTCAATGGCAGATGAGCAGAGTTCAGCTTTTCCCTCAGTTCTGGTAATGACCCAGCTGCCCCCTGTGCACCTCCCTCACCGACTGCAACCATCCCAAAGAAAAATCAACATATATAAAATCATCTCTTTACAGGACTGCAAACAATCAAATCTTTACTAAAATAATATCATTATATTTCATAGTGAAGTAGAGAGAGGTAATTTCTTCATTTTGGTGTTATTTAATTAATTGCTACATCATTCTCTGAGTTAAATGAATAGCATACAAATGTTATTTGAAATTTCACAATTTTGTGAAAAATTGCGCAATACATGGCTGATTTCCTTCAGGGAAGGTACCTTGGTTATGAAACATCTTCTAAAATATTTCAGATATGAAAAGGCTTTAAAGTGGCTGTAACTGGTAAAGGTGGTGACAACATGCTGTGGATAAAGACACTTGTGTATGGTTTTATGACATTTTTTAAAAGCAGGAAAAAATTTTTTTCATGAGTGGCTCCTGCGGTTCTAATATGATTAAATTAAAAAGGGTGTTATATAGTGCATACAGACAAGTTTCGTGTTTTTTAAAAAATCCACAGATATGTGGGTTAGGAGCTGTAGGAACTGTAAGACAAAAAAATTTTTCCCTTTCTCGTTTTTGGAACAATGTGGTAGTGTAATGTTGTATTTTGTTCAAAGACAGGAATTACATTAATAAATTTTTAAGTGTCTGTCTTCCCAAAAGTCTGTTCATCTATTACAAAGTTTGTTAAATTCATAATAATCATTCATTCATCTTTGTGTGCAGTAATAATGAGAAATCCCTAACATGATCATTATGTTGTTAATATCATAATGTTGGTACATTTCCATTTCAAAGATTTACATTAAGGAGACTAGAGTCAGCAAACACAAATATGCAGGGGGGGGAAAAAAACTAACATATGTATTATACAAAGGAACTCGTGTGGACACATGTTGGAATGGCAATAAAATGGTCATAAGAAAGAACGCCAGCCACACAACGTTGGCATCTTTTTGTATATCCACACCAAAATAAAAAAACACGAGCTTTCATTATCTCTCAAGTTCTGGCTCAGTTTCTCTTAAAATGCCAAGCCAAAGTGATCAAATCAATTTTCTCCACTAGAAAAATCATCCTCACTTTTATGAACCACTGCTATTTCATCCCAAACCTGACCACTACTTCCATGACCATCAAATTAAATTGTACCTCTATTCACTAGCCTGCCCATGCTTAAGTGGCCACTACTCCCTTGGCATCAATACCTCTCTGGTTCCTATGGCTATTTTTTTCTTTCTCATATACATGTATCTGTATTAGAAAAAATAAACCCCTGGTGGATAAAATATCTTCATAAAGAAAACATCACTTTAAATGTTTTTAAACCCTTTCTTGGAGTCAAGCCGTAGATCTCGTCTTGTCCACAGGGTCAACCCGGTTTAAATACCCAGGCTAAACTCACTCAGATACCCTGAGCAGTAAATTTCGGCCTAGATAGAGAGAATGGATCTATGTGGTAAATGTGCATATATAAAACAACTTCTGCAGCATACAGTGCAAAATGAGAAAAAACTCGAATATTTTTGGATTAAAACAGTGATATTGCTGTGTATTTTCGTATGGTTTTAGAGGTTGTATTGTGGTTTCTTGGTCCATTTGATAGAATGTTAGATATATTACAGAATAAAGATGATTTTGATTGATTTTATTACTGAAAATAGCCTGAAATTGAGCTCAAAGTAAAAAATTTTAATTTTCCGATGTTCAAAAAAAAATAAATGATTCACGCATCAATACATTCAACTGGTGGGTCTAATATACGTTCATAAATGCACTGATATTATTTATACAATTATTACAATATTGCATAAAGTAAATCTTCTTTTTTTTTGGTGTGAAAAAAAAATTCTTTATGTGAAAAAAAAAAAAATAAATTTCCTGGAAACATAACTAATACGAATTATTTAGTGCCAGGAATGCCATTGTTTATTCTGGAACCCTATTTTGAAATTGGAAATTTTTTGAACTTTGTGGGATGGCCAAATTTCAATTTCTGCCACTTTATTGGGTAGTTGAAATATTTAATTAGGCAGTTTCTTGTTCTCAAATAAAATAGAAATATCTAGTAAATAGCTAAAAAATTTGGTCAACTGGAAATGGTGGCCTAATATAGGACTCAGTGGGCAATATTGTTGATGCAGTAATTCAAGACAGTGTAATTTCGTCAATTTCCCCTCAAATTTCGTACTTTTTTTTTTATTATCAGAAAATGATTTTCTACATTTTTATGAAAAATAAAAAACATTTTTTTTGGGAAAATTTTTGGACCCTGTGGACAGGCATAGAATAATGGGTTGGACCTCAAGGGGAAATTTCAAAAACAAATTATATATATTTTTTTATTCTGGTCAGAATGATTTTACAGATTTATCAAATACAAATTTTCCCCCCCTGTTTATTGAGAAAACACCTTTGCCATTTTGGCAAAATCAGTGGCACCTCGACATCGAACAGCTCCCAACTCGAACAATTATGTAAATGTATTTCTGTGAGTGCTTTTGTAATGTATTTTTGGGGGGCTGAAACGGATTAATCTAATTTACATTATTCCTTATAGGAACAAATTCGTTGTATCGGCACTCGAAAAGCCTTCTGGGCAATTAAGCTCGTAACCCGGGGACCTTTTACATGTACATATAACATAGTTTTTTTTTTTCAAAAAGTCCCGCCCCCTCTCCCCCCGGAAGGGTGACCAAAAGAAAGAAAATCCCCAAAAGAAAATATTTTTTACCATCATTCAACACTCACCCACTCTACATAATCACTGTCTTTCAGAGGCGCTCGAAACGACAGCTGAGAAAAGTCCCTCCCACTGTCCTATCCCCCCCCCCTTTAAAGTGCAGGCATTGTGCCCCCCAAAACTCAAGTCCAACTAAATCAATTAACTGGTTTCCTGATCCCTTAAAATGTTACCCTTCTCACACTCCAGCAGCTCGTCAGGTCCCAAAACCATTGTCTCCATTCACTCTATCAAAAAGCTCACATGTTTCATTTGATATACCTTTGAAGTTTGAGTTTATCTACTCTCAGCCTGGCCATGGGCCAGGCTCGTCTGGTGCCCTGGGGCAACCAGGCTGTTGCTGCTGGGGCCTGCTGCCCCCCATTCCATCACAGCCTGGTTGATCTGGCACCTGGTGAAGATACTTGTCTAGTTTCCTCTTGAAGGCTCCACACTGGTTCAGCCTTTTGGATATTTTTGGTAAGATGTTGAATAGTCTGGGGCCCCAGATGTTAATACAGTGCTCTGTTTTCCCCACTGCACCCAGCTCCTCACTGGGTTTATTTTACATTCCTCCCCTATCTCTCACTCCAGTATTTTTTAGGCGGGGTGCAGATTTGGGACTAGGCCCCCAATACTTTCAGGTATATATTATCATTTT